>JAJHJA010000020.1:600000-828122 GCA_021202915.1 Heliconius himera | reverse complement strand
TCTAACAATACCTCAAATATGTAAATCCGTTCAGCGGTTCTGGAGATATGAGGTAATAAAGAATATTACATACATACAAGATACGCGCGAAAAACATAACCCTTCCTTAGCAGTCGGGAAAAAGGCGGATCTTGGGAAAAATTTAAGCCATATTAGATACAGTGTAAACTCTTTATAAGGAAACTCAAGGGACTGAGCATTTTTTGTCGTTATAGAGAGTTATCGTTATGTGGAGTGAACAAAAAACAACCAAATAACAAGAATTCTTAATATGTATGTCTTAGATAATAAATGCTGTAGGAGGGTAGGAGTGAAACACCGATCTTAGTATGACAAGTGTTTATTTTGAAGAAATTGTACCTTAAGCATATGTTCATACGACACAGTTTGTTTGTTCAAACTTTCCTACTCTAGAGGTGGAAGAGTGGACTGCAGGTGGCTATCGCACTCGTAACCTCAACTGGTACAGGAGCTGGCTGCAAGTGGCTGCCGCACTCTAAACCATCGACTTGACCAGAGGACTGCAGAGGCTATCGCACTGGGCAAGGTCGCTAGGTAAATTAAGTTATTAGCTCTCTTGTAATCTTCTCTCAGCCCCCCGCAGAGGGAGAGGGGAGACGGTTCCAGGGCTGAGCCCTCTGACCGTGGTGGTCTTTCTCCGCCCATGGCTATGGGCGCGTCATTGGGGTGGGCCAAAGCCCTGTGGTTCGAGTCCATTGGGACTGGGGGAAACAGGAGCGGGGTAGGAATAGCTATATGCTGCCCGGGCGGTCAGCCCAGCCGGGTGAGACCCCTGGTTGCCCAGGAGAGGCCCAGCTTAGGCGACCAGCGACCATGGCAGCAGCTCAGGAGTCGGATGTGGGGGAGGAGGATGTCCCTAGGGAGACGTTCCTTCTAGCTGCTTCTGGTGGGCGTGTGTGCCACGGGGCGATGTTCCGGATGTGAGGGTGCACCGAGGCGTCAGCTCGACTGTACATCCTGGCTGCGATGGAGAGGACGTGCTCGTTGATATCTACGGCACGGAGGTCCCGCTTGATTGTCGCGTTCCTCACGTACCATGGCGCCTTGACGATACGCCTCAGGGCGACGTTCTGCACTTGTTGTAGCATCAGGCGTTGGCGCGGACTGGCAAGGGCAAACCAGGCCGGAGCAGCGTACGTCAGATGTGGCCTGACGTAAGTTTTATATATGGCCAGCTTTGTGCGCAGTGGGAGGCGAGATCTGAGGACTGGCCGCAGCATATTCAGCGCGGCTCTAGCTGCATTCTTTGCTTTTTTCACCTGGGCGGTCATTGTCAGTCGCCTGTCGATGACGACACCCAGGTAAGTTGCGTTGTTCTTCCATGGCACCTCCGTTCCAAAGAGTGTCAGCGGAGGAGGGTTCCTTCTGTGACCCCCAAACACGAGTGCTTGAGTCTTCGCCACATTAAGAGCCAGCCTCCACTCCGCCAACCAGTTCGGTAGAAGGTCCAGAGAGCGCTGAAGTTTCTTAGCGGCGTGCTTTGGGTTTAGTGACTTGGTCAGGAGCGCGATGTCGTCCGCGTAGAGGGCCAACATTGTGTCCTGGCCCACTGGGATGTCGTCTGTGTAGGTTGTGTACAGCGTTGGTGACAGTATGCTACCCTGGGGAACACCGGCGAGGCTTGGGTGATTGCTGGAGATGGCATCATCAACTCTCACGCGGAAGCTCCTGCCGTGGAGAAATTCGGACAGGATTCGCGCAAGGTGGTGAGGGACGCCAGCTTGAAGGATCTTGTGTAGCAATCCTGGGTGCCATACGCGGTCGAAGGCCTTCGCGACGTCTAGGAAGGCCACTGCTGCAACTTCCTTTCTATTGGCCGCGGCTGATGCATAATGAAGCACTCGGGTGACTTGCAGGGTCGTGGAATGCTCACTCCGGAAACCAAACTGTTCGGGGCGCGGTTGTAGATGCGCTTGGAGAAGTGGGAGCAGTAGCTTTTCGAACAGTTTGGATGTTGCGCTTAGGAGGGTGATTGGTCGGTAGCTCTCAGGAAGGCGAGGATTTTTCCCTGGTTTGGGCAGCATTATCACTAGGCCCTCCTTCCACGCCTGGGGGAAGTATCCCAGGCGGAGGATGGCATTAAGCAGTCTAGTGAGTGCTGCGATTGCTCTGTTGGGCAGGTGACGTAGAGCCGCGTTGGTCACAGTGTCTCTTCCCGGAGCTTTCTTAGGCTTGAGTGAAGAGATAGCCTTCTTCACGCTCGACAGGGAGAAGAATGGAGGTGGCTGATCTGGATCGGGCGGACTTCGGATTTTTTCCTGGACTTCTGCTTCTAGGGTGTTGTGGGCTTCTACGCGTTGGCTGGGGTTGGGTAGAAACTGGCTTTCCAGGTGTACGGCCAGAATTTCCGCTCTACCCTGGGACTCAAAGCACAGTGTGCCATCCGGGTGCAGTAGGGGTCTCACCGGTGGGGCTTTCTTTGTGACGAGGCGGCAAAGCTTGTTAAGCGACGGTTGGTCCTCGCTTGCCTCTTCGATGCGCTTCTCCCAACTCTCCGCAGCCGCGGACTCAAGCTCCGCGCGGATGCGCTCTATGTAGCTGTTCAGCTTGGTCTTTGTCGCTGGCTCGCGGGTTCTCTGCCACTCCTCTCGTGTCTTTCTCTTCCTCGCGATGAAGTTTCGCCTTTAAGTTATTACCGACCGCGCCGCCTTTTATATACGAGTCTTCCCGCTTCTGTTCGGTGACGGCTTGATGACGTATTGTCGAGTCGACGGTGGGCTGCGCGTGTGTGTGTGTGAGAATAACGTACTTGTGAAGCGTATGACTCCGCCGTGTTACATTCTCCCCCTCTGGTACTCGGTAACGTCCCGTAAGAGTATCAGGACTACTTTGCTGGAACCTTCCTCGGTCGTCCTCGTTGTCGAATGGGAAGCATTGGATTTGGAGTTTCCTCTTGTCTTTTTTCAAATTTTATTATTGCAGATGTGTGATATTTACCAATAGATTTTTCAGGTTGGTTTATATTGGCAATTTCATAAATCGAACTACCATGTTTCTTTATAATTTTATATGGGCCGTCTCGTCGAGAAGCAAACTTCGCTGAGAATTTTTTCTCTTGATTACTTATAGGATATGTTTCTACCATGACAAGATCTCCAATATTATATCCAGGATCTGAGCGACGTTTCTTATTAATTCTTATTCTATTTTTATCTTGCATTAATTCAACGTAATTTTTTGCTATAACTAAATCTTTAGCATGTCCTTTCAGATATGGAGTGATATCCGGTATAAAATTCTCTGTTTGTACAATTTCACTAAAGTTGTGTGAAATTTCAAATGGAGTTCTCATTTCTCTTCCAAATGTAAGGTATGCTGCTGAGAATCCTGTACTTCGATTGAAAGCTGAGTTCATCGCAAATCTAATAGCGTGTAGCGTTTCAGGCCATCGAGTATGCTTATCTTTCACAGCAATAGCGATTTGACTTTTTAAATCTCTGTTTTTGCGTTCAACTATGTTTGGTTCAGGGTGATATATAGGACTTAAGAATTGTTGTATGTCTAAACAGAAGATCAGTTGTTGCATTACAGCAGATATAAATTGTACTCCATTGTCACTCGTTATTCTGCGAGGTAAACCGTAACGCAGGAACACTTCGTTTAGTAAAGTCAAAGCACACTGCTGAGCTGTAGCTTCATTTAAGGGAAATAGTTCAACCCAGCGAGATGCTGTATCTTCGACAATAAAAATCCATTTTTCCCATTTTGGACCCCTTGGTAATGGTCCAAATAAATCGATGGATAAGACTTCAAATCTTTTATTATTAGCAGTTGATTGAAATAATCCAGTTGGTTTTTTATTAGACGGTTTATATCTTTGACATTCAATACAACTTTTTACAAACTTTATTACGTCCTTACGGAGTGTTTTCCAAAAGAAATTATTTTCTATTCGTTTTACCGATCTTTCAACACCTAAATGACCGGCAGTTGGAGTGTCATGAAACGCCTTAAGTAGATTTTGAATTTCATGCTTTGGTACAACGAGTTTTGCATTTTCGTCCTCCTGGTCTTCTGTAAACCGATAAAGGATTCCATTGTGCACAAGATATCCTCTTTTAGACCATTGTATATAGTTTTCTGATTTAGGATCATCTTAGCTTTGATAATATTACTTATTTCTTCGTCTTTAATCTGTTCTACGCGAATGTTATTTTCGCTATGCTTAGGCAAATCCATTTCTATTTGACAAAGTTCACACGTTTCTGTATGATTTTCACAGGGAGGCCGTGATAAAGTATCGGCTAAAATGTTCGTTTTTCCTGGACAATATTTGATTTCAAAATTGTAAGGTTGTAATTGTAATGCCCAACGAGCCAATCGTCCCGTCGGAGATTTTAAATTTAATAACCATTTTAGTGGTTGGTGATCTGTTATGGTTAGAAATTTTGCACCTTCTATGTACCCTCTAAATCGTGATATTGCCCATACTATTGCTAAGGCTTCTTTTTCAGTCACTGTATAGTTACGTTCTGCCGGGGTTAACAGTCGACTTGCATATTCAATAGGATATTCATTTACACTCCCCCTGCACCAAAGCTGCTCCTATAGCATAATTGCTAGCATCTGTTTTTATTATAAATGGTTCTTCATAATCGGCTTGCTTTAATATTGGTGCCGTAGTCAGTGCCTTCTTTAAAGTATCATAAGATTTTTGTTGTTCCTCTTTCCATTGCCATGAAACCTTTTTCTTTGTTAAATTTGTTAAAGATCTTGCAATTTCTGCAAAATTTTCTTTAAATCTTCTATACCAAGAAGCCGTCTGAAGAAACGATATTAATTGTTTCAGATTTTTTGGTTCTGGTCTTTTTAAAATTGGAACAATTTTATCTAAAGTCAAAGTCAAAGTCAAAGTCAAATAATTTTATTCAAAATAAGAAGTTACATGCTTCACTTTTTGAACGTCAAATAATTTACCACCAGTTCACTAAAATTAATGCCTCAGACCTGAGAAGAACCGGCGCAAGAAACTCAGCGGGACTTATTTTTTTAAAATCAAAACAAAATCACATTTCAACGTTTCTGACAATGATACTTTGAAATAGACTGGAGCGAGCATTTCATTCCCAAGGCGTGTTATCATTTATATAATCATTAATTTGGTAATAACCTTTAACACACAAACGTCTTTTCACAACTCTTTTAAATTGTGATATAGAACATTCTCGGACGTTTTCTGGGATCCTATTGTAAAAGAGTACACATTGTCCCATAAAAGAATTGCGGACCCGATGTAATCTGATTACAGGTGCAATAAGTTTACTCCTATTTCTAGTATTGATATTATATATATCACCAATTTTGGCAAAATCTTTAATATTTTTCTTAATATACATAACATTTTCAAAAATGTATTGAGATGCAACTGTCAAAATATTTATTTCTTTAAATTTTTGCCTTAACGATTCTTTAGGGCCTAAGTTATAGATTGCGCGAATAGCTCGCTTCTGCAAGACAAAAATTGATTTAATACCGGCTACATTACCCCAAAGTAGAATGCCGTAGGACATAATACTATGAAAGTAGCTAAAGTAAACAAGGCGAGCCGTTTCCACATCAGTTAATCGCCTGATTTTTTTAACCGCAAAAGCTGCTGAGCTAAGTCTATTCGCCAATCCATCGATATGAGGTCCCCACTGTAATTTAGAGTCAATGGTGATACCGAGAAACACCGTAGAATCGACAGGATCCACGGCTTCACCATTCAAGAGTACATCAGCTTTAACAATTTTTGTGTTAGGTGTTCTGAAGATTATACATTTAGTTTTTTTACTATTCAATAGTAAGTTATTAACACTAAACCAATGTACTACTTTCGATAGAGCATTGTTTACATCGTCATATATGTTTTGTAACTTAACTTACTTAACTTAGCTTCACGCTTTATCCCTTGCGGGGTAGTCAGAGAGAACGGAGCGCCAAACGCTACGGTCTCTACATACCTCTTTCGCCTCGTCCACTGTCATCAACCTCTTCATACATGCCCTTCGGGGGGTCCTCATGCTTTTTACGTGACCTTCCTCCAGTATCTTCGATACTGTGTTTTCGAAGGTCAACCGAGGTCTCCCCCTACCTCTCTTACCGCTCACTTTTCCATCATAAATCTTTTTTGCCATTCTTTCATCACTCATTCGTTCGACGTGCCCAAACCATCTGAGCACGTTCTTCTTCATTCTCACCGTGACATCCTCGCTAGTACCTGCCATTCTGTGTACCTCTTCATTGTGGATTCGATCAGCTAAGCTGACTCCGCATATCCTACGAAGAGATCGCATCTCCACAGCATTCATCTTTCTTTCATTCTTCTTCTGTAATACCCACGTTTCGCTGCCGTATAACAGAGTCGGTACCAAAACTGCATTGTGTACGGCCAAACGCGCAGCTGTGCTGACGTTTCGCCGTCTCATCAATGCAGCTAAGGCTCCGTTAACCTTGTTACCGGCAGCAATACGCCTTTCCACATCCATCTCGTATCTTCCATCTCTACTGAACATACTTCCCAAGTATACCACTTCATTCACTTGTTCTAATATCTTACTATTTACACTGATCTTACATTCCGTCCTTTCTTCATCTCTTTCAAAAATCAGAACCTTTGTCTTATTCACATTGAGGCTTAGACCATTATATTCACACCCTTCTTTCAGAGTGGTGACCAATGCCTGCAACTCGCATTCTGATGATGCAATAAGCACTGCATCATCTGCGTACAGCAGGCAATTCACATTCAGGTCACCTACTTTCACTCCCATATCACTTTGTTTCACTCCTTGGAGACAGCTATCTAAATACAAATTGAACAACCAAGCTGACATGGCGCAACCTTGTTTAACACCCGATCGGATGTCAAACCAGGGCGACATGCCAGCTCCTACTCGCACGCAGGCTGAGTGATCTCTGTAAAGAGACTTTACAGCCTGCAGCAAGGGTCCGCTCACATTGTACCGGGGTAGTATCTCCCATAATTTCGCTCTTACAACTCTGTCAAACGCCTTTTCCAAGTCCACAAAAGCACAGAAAACTTTTTGGTTAACGGCCAAAAATTTTTCCGTGATCATGCGGAGGGAAAAGATCTGATCCATACACCCTCTTCCAGGTCTAAAGCCTCCTTGGGCCTCCCACAACAGCCTTTCAGATCTCTCTTGCATTCTTCTCGCTAAAACTTTAGCATAAACTTTACTACCTAAGCTAATCAAACTGATAGCCCTATGGCTTGCACAGTCTATCTGTGAACCTTTGCCTTTATACAAAGGCACGATGACTGCACCTCGCCAATCGTCTGGGACCTCCCCCGATTTCCAGCATAAGTTGCACAAAAACCAGAACAAGTCCAAGACGCGTGGCCCACCATATTTGATCATCTCGGCAGTAACTCCATCTGCTCCCGCTGACTTACCACATTTCAAACTTCGTATTGCACTCTCAACTTCTTTTACACTGATTTCGCCATCAGCTACATCAAGACTCAGCGTTTTGCTGCTACTTGAGACTGAGGCGTCATCACATTCATACATCTCCTTGTAAAATTCCGCCCATCGCTGCAAAACGTGTGGTTGTTCTGTTAGAATTTCACCGTCCTTCGAAAGCACCCCTTTCATTCTACAGGCTAACGAGCAACCTCGAGAAACACTAACTTCTCTCCAGAAAAGCTTCGTATTTTCCTTGAAGTTGTTCGTTAACCTTTCATCTCTTTCATTCTCTACCTTTTCACGCTTCATATGTTTTGTCGTCGTTTTATTTTAAAAATCAATGAAGTATCATCAGCAAACAATATCACAATAATATACTATATCATGGTTCTTTCCCACTAAAAATGGCAAATCATTTATGAATATTAAAAACAGAAAAGGACCAAGAATAGACCCTTGTGGGACCCCCATACTGACAAATGATCCAGGAGATTTCTTGCCATTTACATCAACCCTCTGAACTCTGTTAGCTAAATAAGAGATCAGAAGTTTGAGTGCACGTCCTCTTATGCCGTAATGGTGTAGCTTCATGACCAATGTAGAGTGCTGAACGCAATCAAAGGCCTTAGACAGATCACAGAACATACCAAGAGCATCCTGCGATCCCTCCCAAGCCTCAAATATACTTTTTATAAGTCCTACACCAGCATCAGTAGTCGAGCGACCTTTAGTAAAGCCATACTGTTTATCATGCAAAAGCTGATGCGAGTCAAAGTGCATCAGCATTTGATTTAAAATAATTTTCTCAAAGATTTTACTAAATGAGGGTAGTATAGATACAGGTCTGAATCTATACTACCCTCATTTAGTAAAATCTTTTCTGAATCGGATGTACTACCTGATTTAAATATAGGTATGACTTTACTAAATTTCATTAAATCAGGAAACACACCATACTCTATACAATTATTAAATACAGTCGCGAGGTAAGGAGCAACAGCGTCTATTATATGACTAATTAATTTAACAGAAATTCCCCATATATCTGATGTTTTCTTAATATCTAGGGACTTGAATGTCTTAACAATGTCTCTTGAGTTGACCACTTTAAATTTAAAATCTATATCACATTTGTTTACGTTCTTCTTAAGTAAAGATTCAGCGACTGTCGTGGAAGATATAAGTGTTTTGGTTGTGGAAACTGGAATATCAGCAAAGAATTTTTCAAAAACACTGGCAACTTCTTGGTCCGAGCTGGTTAAGCCATTGTCAATTCTTAATTTAAATTCATAATTGCAATCCCTGGCTTTTCCAGTTTCACAATTTATTATGTCCCATGTCATTTTAATTTTATTAAATGAATTTTTAATCTTGTTTTTAATATGTAACGATTTTGCCATGGAACATACTTTTTTAAATAATTTAGAATAAGATTTAACATAATTAACAAATGTTTCACTATGGTTATACGTTTTCTCACTATAAAGTTTATATAACCTTTGTCTACTCTTATGAATTCCCACAGTCGCCCAATCCTTGAATGACAAGAAACTCCTGGAATTGACTGTTCTAGAAGTAAATATAGCTTTGAACTCACTCTGTATAACATTGAAAAAATTCTCATATAGTAAATTGGGCTTATTACTATGTTTTAAATATTTAAGTTTTGTTATTATATTACTTCTAAACTTTTCTATACGACTAGTTGTCATCGGTATACAAACAATTTTTTTATTTTTATCAATTTTTTTTTTGCCAAGGTGAAAGGAAGCCAACTGTCCGCAATGATCTGAACTTAACATATTAATTATTGATTTTTTACAAGGCACAGAGTTTGTAAAAATATTATCAATGCAAGTAGCGGTACAATGAGTGATTCTTGTTGGCTCTAGAAATAGATTGACTAGGTTATATGAATTAAGTAGTGACCTGAATCTAGTGCAAATGGTGGAATTTTCTAGTAAATTAATATTAAAATCACCACATACAACTATTAATTTCTTAGACCCAGATAACTTTACAAGTACTTGTTCTAAAATTATTTCAAATTCTTCATACAACCCAGTGGGAGGGATACACTTACAACAATGAAATGCTCAAGCTCAGCACAGGCCATTTCAATAGTCTGCTCAACAGAGAGGCTCACAATGTCTTTACGTTCTTTAAATTTATAAGATTTATTCAAAATTATTAAAGAGCCACCGCGAATTGCTTTTTCTCTGTTGAACATACTAGCTACTTGGTGATTATTAAAATTAAATATAGCTTCAGAGCTTCGAAGCCAGTGCTCTGTAATACAAAGTACATGAATATTATTAGTATTTAAGAATAGCTCAATTTCTAAGTCTTTATTTAACATCCCTTGTATGTTTTGATGCACCAAGTTTGTATCATTATCATGACAAACAATATTTATTTTTACATCATTGGTACTTTTATTTTTACTACTGTATAAAATTTTGCCAGAGATGGCCTCTATTGTCTTATTATTTAATTTAAATTATTTGGAACAGATTCCAAGCAAGTCAAAGTATACCGTTTAAGAGGTACAGTGTTCATTATAGCCACAGTATTGGCTAAGTTAAATTGTAAATAATATGATAGCATACTTGCTATCTGTCTTTTATAAAAATAAGATAGGTGTAGCCTATCACATGTCAAATTATTATTTTTTATATTAATTACATTATTAATGTCAATTAAATTGATTTTACTATTATTATCATTAAATGTCACATAATTACTATTTATTAATGTATGCAACATATTATTTAAATTATATCTAATATCATTTTCTTGTGGCAATTTCTTTATATAAGGAAATGTAAACATAATAATTTTTTTAACATTTAAATTTGTTAATTGTAAATAGTAGTCTTGTAATAACTTTTTATTCACATTTCCCCTTCCCCCAATCAAAATAATTAAAATTGTGTTAGGACAATGAGTATTAGACAGAATTTTACTCATAATTTGGGAGTATGTGGCTCCAGGCATACAACAATTTAATACTGAGTGTCCTTTACAAATGTTATTTAACCCTTTACTTGGCAAGAACTAAAAATATGAAAAAAAAGGAAATTATTGATAAATTTTGTTTAATTTATGAATGGACAACTTGAGAAAAATAAAAATAAAAATCTAGGTATCCTAGGTTTCGAGAAAACTTAAGTACATCACAATGTACACTGCCAATTTTACAGAAATATTATAAATAAATTGTTTGTACATTTTGGTGTACACTACCAAGGACTACCAAAAAAAGGAGGAAATATTTAAATTATTCTTTATTATTTTAGGTGAAAATTACGAAAGCAATTACGTTTTATTTTTCCCACAACAAAACACAAATGTACGTTACATTTTATACAGTAGACAGATGTTCTTCCACTCTTACAATATTTGCAACGCATTGTTTCATTACCTGCTTCTGGAAGATGACCTGTGTTATCAAATCTGACGCTATCAGTTGGTCGGACTGAGACTGGTTTATGGATTTTCAGATTCTCGCCTATATCGTCTGTAACGTTTTGGTTTGTTCCTATTCTATTAGACTTAGACAACCCATCAAACAATTCAAATCTGAAATCTTTCAATGAAGTCTTCTTCCCATCTCTTCTATGTAGGAGCCAAGCGTTATTTATACACATATCAACAAGTTGTGAAAATATTCCCAAGTACCAACGGTGACTTTTGAAGGGAGTTCTATATAACGATATCAACATATCTGCTAAATCGACCCCTCCCATATGTTTGTTGTAATGTTTGACCACTTGAGGACATTCTAAATCTACTTTCTTTTTCTCATCCTTATCGTATCGTTTGATTGTTTCTAAGGGGTACGAGTCTATGTAGGTGCTAATAAGTGTAACCACTTTATTGTCGTTCCACTTTACGACTGCCAACTTATTCTTATTGCAAACCACCTGGGCGCTAGAACCGCGTTTCTTCTTTTTTAATTGTTTGTCAGTTGGCAATAACTCTTGACAGCCTCTGAGACGATTAGTCCTTATTGTTCCTAGACTAAGGATCCCGTATTCTTCCCGCAGAATATATGTTAGTTCAGGCGACATAAAAAAGTTATCAGCATACACAATGGCCGGCTTTTTCTTTATAGTTTGACACAATGCAAGCACTACCATACCTCCTAAACCAATTGTAGCTTCTTTCTCTGAAAAAGTCAGTCCACGAAAGGTATCGTCGCCACCATACAGAATAAAATCGTAGATGATACCCGAAACACCCGCACGGACAAAATTCTTAAACCCCCATTTCTTAGGTTTCATTTTTACGTACTGCTTTCGTTTACCTGCTTTACGACCTTTATAAGGTATCATCATCTCGTCAATGGAATATTTTCCTTCTTCTTCAATTTTCAGAAAATTTTTGCGTATTTTCTCCATTAGGGGGCGAATCTTGAAATAACGGTCTGAATCTTCCAAAGTATTATCAACAAAATGAATATATCGACGTATTTGTTGATACTTTTTGAGAGGCATAAGATCAGCAATGAGAGGGTATCTTGTTTTTCTTGCCCAATAGTCAGTATAAGCTGGCATCTGTACTATACCCATCATGATTTGAATGGCCAGGAAGCTTTTAATCTCATCTTCTGTCAGCTGAATAGATCGACCTAGTTGTTCAACTGCATATAAATTTGTATTATAAACAATGTCAGTAATTAAGTCAGGAGAAAAAAAGAAATAAAAATAATCCAGTACTGTCTCTATTTGTGTTTGATGGAGATTGTATAAGTTTTCTTCAAGAGATACATTGTGACGAAATACTGCTTTTGACCATTGATAATTTAGGGCGAATTTCTGAACCTTTACTTTTTTGGTCACTACAGTCTTTGTTGTCTTTTTACGCTTGGACCTGGTAAGTAGTAACTGCTGTCCGCTGGTGCTAGGCTGGGGAGATGATAGTTCAACAGAAGGAGATGGCAAAGATTGGATGGAGTTCAATGTGGGTATAACATTGTAGTTACTTGTATTCGGCGATGGAAAAACTTCATCAAATGTTGGTGTGAGTGGTAAAGTAATGGGTATATCATGCTGTTCGTTGTTGGAGTCAGTTGAAGTATCAAGCAAATTAAGGGCTTCTAGTGATGATGCTATTGAAGGTGGATCAGAGGTATCTGGTGAAGGCGGTATATAAGCATTTGCTTCCTCATCAGATGTGGAACTATCGTCAGAGCATGCGTTTTGAGCGGGTACCAAAGCCAAGATCTTATGGGCGCGAGTTAGTTGTAAGTTCTGCAGGCGGAAAAAGAAAAAAAAAATTCAAAGCAGACAGTTTTTATGAGAAGGTAAAAAAATAAATAAACAAAAACTGCCGATTCGTTGAAAAACAAAAACTGTGTAAACTTAGCAATGTACAGCGTGGTTACCATAGTTCATTTTTAGTATTTTAGTGCGTTATTGGCAACGTGCAGTGCAGTGTACATACATTTGTTTCAACCAAAATCGGCCATAAAAATTGAGACAGTAACGCATAAAACCACTTTTTGAGTAATACATAGTTTTTAGATCAAATAACACACCATTTTTTATTAGTTTTTGAGCTAAAAAGTAATTTATAACGCAAAAACTTACCCGGGTCCCGCCAACACTTTGTTGTTTCGAAGCCATTTTGAATTTGACATGTGTTGTTCAGTGTTGCAACAACGAAAATATTTTTCTACTAATTCTAAATTATTTAGTAATATTTTTAATAAAAACAAAACAAAAAAATATTATTATTTAACCAGTAAATTTTTTTTGAAATGTATGTACAGTCTAATGTACCTTACCAAGTTAAGGGTTAAAATCACACCCATATTTTTCCCCAAATTGTCGCTATATATTTTAATATTACTTTGTTTTTGTGTGGGTATCGGGTGTGACTTTTTAATCTCTATAAAGCTGGCCTGAGCTCCATCAGCCTGAGATTGAGCAAATATTTCTGACATCTCCCTTGGGTGGCTAGATGGGAGCGCTTGACACTCACAGGCATAATTTTTGGTGAGTGACTCAAAGCGCTCTGAATTATGACTACAGATCTTAAGTAGCTCATCCATGGAAGATATGTGCTCTGCAATTTGTCTCTGAGCACATTCATATTTGTCAGAAATGCTTTTTAGTTTATTATGCAATGTGGCAATCTCCAACTGTAAGGAATTCACCTCAGCTTCGTATAATAACTTTTTATTTAACATATTTTCTGAAAGTTTATTAAAGTTATTTTTTAAGATTTTTCTGTCAGCGGCTAATTTGGTGTAGTTTTTACAAATATCTTTTGTTTTTAATAGATGCTGTGTTTTTTTAATATATTTGTTTATTTTAATGTATTTTTTTAATTTATTTTTACTACTAAGAACTGGCTTGGAAGTCACCGAATCATCACCAGTCAAATCTATTGTTGAAATGTCATTTTTATAGGTGATGACTGGAGAAACCAAGGAAGGCGTATTCCCAACCAACTCTTCAAATAGACTCTGGGTTTGAGAGGCCTTTTGTTTCAAATTATTATTTTCTAATGAAAATATATATTCCTTGGCCTCATGCAGTTGTAATTTGAGATCATCGGTAAGCCTCAGAGCTTCCTCATATTCTTCTCTGCACTGGTCAAACCCATTGACTATTTTCTGCAGATTATTATTTTGTTCTAATAGTTCTGAATATTCTAAGTAAATTTTTGACAAATCATTTTTAAGATTTTTATTTTTGTCCATAATCTGCAGAAATTCTTGCTCATTGTCATCCCTTTCTTTTAGCAGTTGTTCGCACTGCATCCTACATGCCTTAAGTTCCTGGAGAGTCAGCTGGAGCTTATCCTCTGCCTGACGAGCCTTGGTGCCACGGGTCATCATTGTTATTGAGTATATAATTTATGCAATAGTATGCCTTAATGCAGATTGGGGCAGTACGAACTTGAGTTGTTACTTTATAAATGATTAAATGTATTAGAAAGTAAAGGGAATGCAACAAACAAGGAAATATCGTATTAAAATTTGAAATGTAGTTCGTTACCTGCCCGATGACAGCTGACGAACAAAACACAGCACAAACACTTTAAAGTCACAAATTTTAATGTACTGAATATGATATTAACAGTACAAACGTCTATATCAGACACTTTTTAACAAATTACACCAAATTTTACAATTTAAAATAATAAAATTTTAATTAATTCTACGGGAGAAGTTTTTTTTTACTTTTTGCTATCTGGATCAGTCTTTATACCTTCTGGGACAATAATATGTCCAAGATATTTAATATTTGAACATACAAACTTGCATTTCTTACGGTTAGCTTTTAATTTATAGATTCTGATCTTTTGAAATACTTCTCTTAGATCTTGTAAGTGTTGATCAAATGTAAGTGATCTTATAATGATGTCATCCAAAGAGCATAAAACACATTGAGCTCGTAGTCCATTTATGAATTTATCCATCAAACGTTGAAACGTTGCTGGCGCATTGCGTAATCCAAAAGGCATACGCTTAAATTTGTACATGCCAAAGGGCGAAATGAAGGCTGTCTTATCTTGGTCATCAGGATGTATCTTAATTTGCCAGTAACCTGATTGTAAATCAAAATAAACGTTCCCCTGCTATGCTCGTTCTTGCTGCAGTATCAATATAAGCGTAGCCAAGATAACCATTAATATTAATTTCAATTGTGGGTATCTTGACATGTTCTTCGAGTGTAGTTAATACAGAATAGAAAGTCACAGGCTTCATTTTCTAAAACATGCCCCTTTCTGCTACGAAATAAACACCTCTTTGCCTTATTAAAAGAATGCGGCATTTTAGTAGATGAAGTTGGTTTGTCATCTTCCTTTTCTAATGCCTCTTGGTGACGCGCCTGTTCTAATAAATCCGCAAAAGTTTTTATAGTCGACCGTGATATTTTTTTTTTAAATCAATTTTTAGTAGACCGTAAATTAAGTCTATTTGTTCGTCCTCTTTATGGCGCTTTGGTGGTAACAGACCAAGAAGGGCGCGTTTACGGCATAAAAATTCGTCAATTCCTTCATTATTACCTTGAGATGTGGCGAAAAGTTCCATATAAATTTCATGTGGTTGACGTTTTGGGGCAAATGCTGATCTTAAATTCTTCAAAGCAGCAGACCATGTTTTGATTTCTGAACGGACACCTTGCCACCAAATACCTGCAGTGTCCTTTAAAAGCAGCGGTAGTCCCATCAAAGCTTCCTCGTCAGAAATATTTTCAATACTCTTATATATCTCGATGGCACTTATAAATTCTTGGACTTTGTTGTGATCCCGTTCACCATTGAAACGCAACAAGCACCGTGTAAAATTTTTATTTGACATTGTGTTAGGTTGAATTTGACTTAACAACTGATTAAATTGTTTTTGTGTCAATTGAATCGCTGTCGTGACTTTTTTCTCTTCTACCTTCACAATACTATCTTTTTCTTTATCATCCATGTTAATTATTTTACGTTGGGCGCCAGAATGTAGGAGGGTAGGAGTGAAACACCGATCTTAGTATGACAAGTGTTTATTTTTAAGAAATTGTTACTTAAGCATACGTTCATACGACACAGTTTGTTTGTTCAAACTTTCCTACTCTAGAGGTGGAAGAGTGGACTGCAGGTGGCTATCGCACTCGTAACCTCAACTGGTACAGGAGCTGGCTGCAAGTGGCTGCCGCACTATAAACCATCGACTTGACCAGAGGACTGCAGAGGCTATCGCACTGGGCAAGGTCGCTAGCTAAATTAAGTTATTAGCAGGCAGGTATTCTTCTCTCTGCCCCCCGCGGAGGGAGAGGGGAGACGGTTCCAGGGCTGAGCCCTCTGACCGTAGTTGTCTTCCTCCGCCCATGGCTATGGGCGCATCCTTGGGGTGGGCCAAAGCCCTGTGGTTGTGTCCTTAGGGACTAGGGGAATAGGAGCGGGGCAGGAGGAGCTATATGCAGCTCAGGCGGTCAGCCCGGCCGGGTAAGACCCCTGGTAACCCAGAGGAGGCCCAGCTTAGGCGACCAGCGACCGCAGCTGCAGCTCAGGAATCGGAAGGGGGAAGGATATCCCTTGGAAGTCGACGTATATCTGGTGGGCGGGTGTGCCATGGCGCGATGTCTCGAATGTGAGGAAAATCCGAGACATCGGCACGGTGGAAGGCGCGGACGGCGAGCTGGGTAATATGTTCCTCAAGCCCCTCGACGCGGAGGTCACGCTGTATGGTGGCGTTTCTCACGAATCGGGGGGCCTGAACAACATGTCGAAGTGCAACGTTTTGAGTTGTCTGCAGCAAGCGGCGTTGGTTCGCGTTGCAGAGCGCGTACCACGCCGGTGAAGCGTACGTCAGATGGGGTCTGACGTACGTTTTGTAAATGGATAGCTTGGTACGGAGAGGCAAGCGGGAGCGAAGAACCGGCCGCAGAAGGTGGAGGGCTACCCGTGCGGCGTTTCTTGCTTTCTTGACCTGGGCCGTCATCCGTAGACCTTTGTCTATTACGACACCCAGATACGTGGCATTTGGAGTCCAACTGATGCGCTCTCCTAGGAGGATTAGCGGAGGAGGGAGCTTCCTGTGGGACCCAAACACCATGGCCTGAGTCTTGGCCACGTTCAGCGTCAACCTCCACTCCGCTAGCCAATCCGGAAGTAAATCTAGCGCGCGCTGTAGTTTGCTGGCAGCGTGAATCGGGTTCAGTGATTTCACCAGGAGCGCGATATCATCGGCATAAAGCGCCAATTCAGCGTCCCGGTGGAGTGGGATGTCATTCGTGTACGTACAGTACAAGGAGGGTGAAAGTGTACTTCCTTGAGGGACGCCCGCTCCGATGTTGTGGAGCTCGGAGAATGCGCCGTCTACCCTCACCCGGAAGGTCCTGCCGCGAAGGAAATCGGCGAGGATCCTGAGGATGGAGTAGGGAACTCCGGTGTTAGCGATCTTCCAGAGTAGTCCAGTATGCCAGACACGATCAAACGCGCTGGCAACGTCGAGGAAAATGGCTGCCGCGTTCTCCTTTCTGTTAGTTGCTGCAGCTGCAAAATGGACCACTCTCGCAATCTGTAGCATCGTGGAGTGGCCAGGGCGAAACCCAAATTGCTCAGGCCGTGGGTGTAGGTGCGCCTGGACGAGTGGAAGAAGCAGCCTCTCAAATAATTTGGACGTCACACTGAGTAGAGTTATGGGCCGATAGCCTGACGGCTTTCTGGGGT
This sequence comes from Heliconius himera, assembly GCA_021202915.1. Classification (NCBI taxonomy): domain Eukaryota; kingdom Metazoa; phylum Arthropoda; class Insecta; order Lepidoptera; family Nymphalidae; genus Heliconius; species Heliconius himera. Next base: position 810,513 of record JAJHJA010000020.1, on the reverse strand, counting down.
CCTTGCCTGGTTTAGGAATCATGACGACCAGGCCTTCCTTCCACGCCTGGGGGAAATAACCCAGGTGTAGGATCGCGTTGAAGGGCCTGGTCAATGCTGCTATGGTCCGTAGCGGGAGATGTCTCAGCGCTCCATTGGTCACATTATCTATCCCTGGAGCCTTCCTCGGTTGGAGCGAAGAAATGGCCCTCCTGACGCTCGACGGGGACATAAATGGTAATGGCGGTTGTGGTGCTGATGGTGGATTCAGTTGGAGTAGCACCTCGTCTTCAATCACGGCGTGGCGCTCAGGGCGCTGGCTTGGGTTAGGTTGGAATTTATCCTCCAGGTGGACCGCCAATATGTTGGCCCTATCTTGGGAGTCATACCGTAACGTGCCGTCAGGGTGGTAGAGTGGCCGGAGCGGTGGTGCCTTCTTTGTAAGCTGGCGGCACAATCTATTCAACGAGGGCTGGTCCTCACTAGCCTCATTGATTCTAGCTTCCCAGGTGTCAGTGGCGGCCGACTCCAGTTCCAAGCGAATGCGCTCCACCATGCTATTCAACTTGGTTTTGGTGGCCGGCTCTCGTGTCCTTTGCCATTCGATGCGCGTCTTTCTTTTATTCGCAATAAGGGCCTCAATTCGCCTTGAGATCGGTGGGAGTCTTCGGACGTTAGGGGGTGCAGTAGCTTCCACTATCGCTTCCTGCATCGCCACCGTGATATCCCTCACCAGTCGGTCGATATTGAGAGGGTCGTTCAGCGGCTCAGAGCGCAGCGGCGTCCTTTCCTTCATCAGGGCTTCGAAGCCGGGCCAGTGTATAAGCCCCCTCGCAGGTAGGCGTGTGGCCGAAGCGGGACGTTCCGGAATTGTGACCAAAACTGGTAAGTGGTCAGAACCGTAGGCGTCAGGCAGCGCCTCGAGTGTCACCGGTTTGGTATCCAGTCCTCTATACACCACTAGATCTATAGTACTGGGGGAGTGGGTGCGGTTATGAGCGTAGTGGGTTGGTTCATCTGGACCTTCCACTACGTCCCCATGTTTTTCGGCGTCCTCGAAGCGTTTGCGTCCGTTTCGGCAAGTGGTGCGGCATCTCCAGGCTGGGTGGTGAGAGTTCCAGTCACCGGCTGCGATAGTGGGGATGGTGCTGTTTATCATCCTTCTGACTTCCGTTGTTGACAGAGTGGTGGATGGTGGGCGATACACTGCGTATAAGCGCAGCTCTCCGTTGCTATGGTGGATCTCAACCCCCAGAGACTGGAATGACTTGGGGTTTTGGTCTGGCAGCGCTTGATGGGTGATGTTACGTCTTACTGCAACAAGTAGGCCTCTAAATGGAAAGCCCGTCGGTGCGTCTTGGCGGATAATGTGGTAACCCGGCAGGTTGAGTTGGTCTTGCTTTCGGAGATGGGTCTCGTTGACGAGTGCCACATCTATATTTTGTTGCCGGAGGAGGAGACGGAGAAAATGATGTCTTCCCTTCAGGCCGGCGGCGTTCCAAAATATGACGCGAGTTTCAGCCATCTTTAAGGAGTCGCGTCATGCTCTGCAGTACGGCTTCGACAGGGTCTCGGCCTTCACTCAAGGCTAAAAGGACCTCCTTCAGGGTATCGATAGCCCTGTCGATCGTAATGACGCGAGCTTGTTGTGGTTGGCTTGGGCGAGCGGCTGCCGTGGCTGCTGCCGCAGGTAGAGGTTGCGGATCTGGAGGTACGTCTTGTTTAGCCCTTTGCTTTTTCCCCCTCTTCTTCCCGGCTCTTCTTGTACCTGGCGGCCTGCTACCCCTCTCGGTAGGAAGGTTAGCAGCAGCCATAAGCGTAGGGGCCTGAGCATCAGCTGGAACTTCGTTATGCACCACCGGAACGGAGGACGGTGGCGGTTTGGCAGCTCTGGTAATGGCAACAGTACCCGCCTTCTTGTTCCGCAGTTCTCTCTTAAACTGGGGGCAGGAGGTGTGGTTCGCCGGATGGGGGCCACCGCAGTTTGCGCAGGTGGGAGGTAGTGGGCGTGGGCAGTCGCGCGCAAAATGCTCCTCGCCGCATCGTACGCACGCTGGCCGACGGTGGCAACCGTGGCTAGAATGGCGGAAGGCCTGGCAGCGGTGACATTGTGCAGGCCCCTTCTTACTACGCCACGCTTCAACTTTTATGCCCGGCATGCACATGAGCTCCAACATCTCGTATATTCCGGGGATGAGGTTTGGCGTGTTGGCCAGGATAACAAAAAATATACAGCCTGGCCGGCCTTTCCTGGCTTTAATGGGGCGGACGAACTCAGGCTGGAATCCTTTCTCCGTCAGCGCCTCCATAATTTCTTCGGGCGTCGTAGTCACTGGTAGCCCTCTTATCGCTACCTTCTTGCTCATCTCCGATGGCAGCGAGTAAGAGAACCAGGAGATCTTCTCTGATTTTTCCAGCTCGGAAAGGTACCGTTGTATAATACGGTACTCATCTTCCGAGCCAGGTGAAAAGCGCACCCCGCTACCGAAGGGGCGCGCGTTGGGCGCATGGTAGGCCTATCCTTAAGAGACCGGAAGTGAGTCGCCCAGTTAGGAAGGGTCTCGACTACTAGCGGAGGATAGCGAGGCTTAGGTATAGGTGCAGGTGTTGGTGTAGGCGTCGGTAGTGGAGCGGCTTGCGCTACTCGGTTTTGGTCTGGTGCTCGGAGCGCGTCGGCGAACGTGGTGCTTGGGGTTTTGGTGATGTTCGCAGGAATAGAGGTTGCAGGGGAGGGTATGTCCATTTCCTCCTTCTCACGGCGTCTTCTGGGCTCTGGCCGGCTGGACTGGATGGTCACCGGACAGTGGCGCTTTCCTGCGCCTGGGGCTTCTGATTCCTCAGCTCGCTGACGGCGCACCGGAGTCTGGTACTCGGTGGGCTGCGACTGCGCTGGGTCCAGCGCTCGAGCACGGTCGTTAAGGAACATGGCCATATGTTCCATCAATTCGTGGCTGAGCGCTCCTCTACGTTGAAGCTCCGCCACGACGACCATGTCCCTGTCCAGAGATGACTGCGGGGACAAAAGGTCTTCCTGCACCCTGGAGGGCGCGGAGGGGGAGCGCTTCTGCGACTCCGGGTGTCGGTGGGCGCTGCGTGAGGCCCTGGGTGCCTGGCCTGGTGAAGGCGAGGCGGCAGCTGCGGGCGTCGATCCCGCGTTGCGCGGCGCGCCAGGTTGCGCCGCGGAGAGAGGGGGCTCCCTCGACGTCGTCCCCTGGTCCATTGCCTGCACGGGAACTCCGTACAGCGCAGCGGAGCGCGGGAGACGGGGGCCGCTGGGTGCGGCGGTGTCTGCGGCCGCTGCAGGGGACGCTTGTGTCCCTGCACGCGGCGGCTGGTGGCTGCTCATTCCTATGAGCGCGGGCGGCGGTGGTCCTCGGTGACTGCCCTCACAACCCGACGGCCCATCTTGGTTCGGGGCCGGGCGATCCAGGGGGGGAGTGGAGTCCCCTCCGCACAGGCCAGTGCGGGCGGAATTCCTCCTTATTTGTCCACAAATAAGGGCGGAATTTCCTGGCGTGGTCTTCTGGGTTCGGGTGAGCTTGCTTCGGTCCTCTCGTCGTCGTCTTCTTCTGGTTGTAGTGATGATGAGTTGTATCCTTGGCAGATGGCAGTCAGGCTGATCCTTGTAAGTTATTACCGACCGCGCCGCCTTTTATATACGAGTCTCCCCGCTTCTGTTCGGTGACGGCTTGATGACGTATTGTCGAGTCGACGGTGGGCTGCGCGTGTGTGTGTGTGAGAATAACGTACTTGTGAAGCGTATGACTCCGCCGTGTTACAATGTTTATAAATTATTACAAATTTTATTTTAATAAATTATTACAAATTTGTTTATATCTACTATACATTTCAAGCAATTTTTCATTATTCTGAGCTTTTTTGTCTTTTGATATAGTTTGTCCCGATGTCATATACAACGTAAAAGCCCAGGTGTTATCCAGGGCTTGATTATGCGATTTTTTCTGGAGATCGTGATTTCACGAGTGTTGTTTTTAACAATTTTTGAAAGGAATTTATAAGAGAAGTGGCTGCTCGATCCATATCATGGAAAATCATTATTTTCTATTTATCAAGGCATGCTAAGTCGACTAGTTGTTTAATAGAGCGCTTTACATAATTTATTTGAGTTTTAAATGCACTAACAAATATAATCGAAAAATGGTCCGTTAACTTATTACTAAACATTTACCTTAAAAGCTATTACTAAAAGTGCTTCAACATGCCCCCGGCCGTTGAAAGCTCGCCTTTCAACAGGAATCTTCCAATAGGTGAAAATTCTTGAGTAAGCTCTTCGTATGACTCCATTGGCAGTCCTAATATCCGCATCCCTGCAGATATTATCGGTCCCAGGATGGAGTGCAACAAGTCGACCTAATCTCCACTTTAACGGTGGAAGATTATCGTCTTTTACAACGACCAACGAATTGACTTTTAATGAGTCTTTAAACGGACGTGAACCATTTAGTTCGCTGTTGCAGCTCGGAAATATATTCTTTATTCCATCTGGTCCAAAAATGCTGTCGAAGTTGCTCAATCCTTTGGAAGCGATTCAGGCGGTTGCTGGAAATTTGTTTTGTATCCTCAACGTTGCGTTGCGTTGCTGCGTTTCCAATGCAGTGAGTGGATGTCCGATTAAAAAATGCTCAGCAAGTCATCTGTATCTGTAGATAAGGATGTAAATGGCCGCGAAAATAACTTCGATTTGAATTAAAACAGAGTTAAGCTCTTCGTAAGTTAAGTTACAATTTCCCAGCACTCTGTTTAAATGAAATTTGGTCGACTTAACACCAGCCTGCCAGAGGCCACCGAAATATGGAGCATAAGCAGGAATAAAATACCGCTAGTTAAATCACCTACTAATTCTAAGTGGATGGCTTTTGTAGTATAACATACAAAAATCACTATATATATACCTTTACTAGCCTTCACCTGCGGCCTTGACGACTGGCTGATAAAATAGGTCTCGCGTAATCCACTCCAACGTTTTGGAAAGGAAAATTACGTGTGCGGTAAGTCAATGGTATCTTGACGTAAAAAGGATGGACCATACTGTATGTACTCGCGTACACAAGAAGAACTGTATGACTCGTTTCGTCACCACTAGCTGGGGTAAAACACGTCCGTTCACTTCCGAGGCTGCTGCGTGACTGTCACCCCACTACCCGTGAAACCGAGACATGAGGTTTTGGGACTCAAATCAAATACCCAAACACTACATCCCGTCCTTATTACATTTTTTATTTTAAGTAATCATTTACAAACTTACATTATAAAAAACGAATATAATTACTGCAATCACATTGGTTAGGTATTTAATTTTTTGTCTTCTTTTCACTTTCATTCACATTTCCTTTGTCTTCATGTTTATTTTGGACTTTCCATCCCCCCTCTGTTCTTTTCTTTTATCGACATAGCCCAAAGGATTAGCAGGCTGAAGTGGCAGTGGGCTGGTCACATTTGTCACAGAACCGATGACCATTGGAGTAAACGCGTTTTAGAGTGGAGACCACGCCTCGGCAAGCATAGTGTGGGACGTCCTCCAGCTAGATGGAGTGACGATATTCGCAAAGTGGCTGGCATCGGCTGGATGCAAAGAGCTCAAGCTCAGTGGCGTGCCATTGGAGAGGCCTATGTCCAGCAGTGGACTAGGACAGGCTGATGATGATGATGATACTTTGTCACCTTCTATTATTACTGGCTCCTCAGCTCTCCTTTTCCTATCTCCATATTCTTTTCCTTTTTCCTTTTGTGTTTTCTCCCTATCTCTCACATCGGAATCGTCGAATTCATGTTCATTATACAACAGGGAAGGAATTTTATCTTTATTCTGCAATAACGCAATTTAAGAATAACTCAGCAGGTGATTTCTTTTAAATCTCTCTTTTGGAGTTGGCTTATTTTTGACCTCTTAATTATGTCACGGTTCTGCTGTTCCACCTCTCCGTTCTGTTCTAGCCAGTAGGGCACTGTATTAAACAATCTAATATTACATTGCCTGCAGTATTGCCTAAACTCGTCACTTATAAATTGACGGCCGTTGTCTGCTGTGTTCGAAGAAGGATATCCGAGACGACTAAAGATTTATTTTAACAATTTAATGATTTGTAAACTTGTAATTACTTTAGTGAATTTTATTTCTTTATATCTACTGTAATAATCAATGACAGCCAACAAGTAATCATTGCTTGGAAGAGGTCCGAGCAAGTGCATAGCAATATCCACCCAAGGAGCAGTTGGAAGTTCGCGTCATTTCATAGGTACTGGATGGCTCGGTAGTCCAACGAGAGTACATCCTTTACATTTTTTTACTATATTTTCAACATCTTTGTCGATGCGTGGCCACCAAACCTTTAACCTCAGTCGACTTTTCATAGATACTATTCCAGGATGACCTTCATGTGCGGCATCCAAAACGGTTTGTCTTAAATTTTTCGGCACAACAATCCGAGTACCCTTTAATAAAATAATGTTGTAGAAACAAAGTTTCGGTTCAAAAATTTTATATTCTTTTACTGACTCTTCCCAATAATTGTTGTAAATGCCTCTTTTAACACCTTTCATCTCTGGATCGCTTTCTGAGCTCTTGATAATTGCGTGCATGGGAACAGCACAAGGACGAGCTTCTTCAACTATATGGTGAATAAAATCTTCAACACTTCAGTGCTAAGGCACTCCGTTCCCCACTCGTTTTTTCTGATTAGTTCTAGGCAATGTAAATGTGCACCCACTATAGTATAATCGTATATACAAATTATGTTTTAACAACTAACTGATACATAGAGGAAAGAGACTTAAAAACTTGATAACAAAATACGTTACGATACCATATTAAATTTTAAATAATTTCTATTACAAAACAAAGTGGCGCTGAGTAATTAATTCATAATACTTGATATACATTCTATGTAATTCCTATTGTTATTACGAAATTATTTCTCGCCTTCTTTATACGGCGTTCCCACGAGGCGTTAATCACGACAGTTAACCACGCTAGTCAACTTTCGTTCGTGACACTCACGAAAGTGTGAATTTATAAAACGTTCACACGGTTGGGGGGTTCGTGCCGTTCACGCCTCGCGTTTCGACTAGTCACCATCGAAACATCGATCATGAATGATCTAGTTGTTGAAAGTTGTGCTGTTCTAAGTTCGTTTTTTGCTACTATCTTAGCAAAAAAGATGGAGTGCTTACAGGACACAATTACAAGAAAACGAAAAAAAAGACGTTTTTGGGTTAGAGAATGGATACAGCGAAGAAATATGTTAGGAGCGTCAAACTTGGTTAGTATGGAACTAAAAAGCAATTTTTCAGAAGATTTTAGAAACCTACTGCGAATGACTGAATTTCAGTTTGAATACCTCTTATTGCGTGTTACAAATAAAATTTCAAAATCTAACACTAACATGAGACAAGCAATTAGTGCAAAAACAAAATTAGAGGTGACGTTACGGTATTTAGCTACAGGTGATTCCTTCAAAAGTTTAGAATTTTTGTTCCGTGTTCCAAAAAACACAATAAGTAAATTTATTCCAGAAACCTGTGAAGCAATATATAATGAACTAGCAGAATTCATACAAGTAAGTACCTTCAAATTTCAAAATAGATTTCTTAATTATTAAAAAAACGAAAATAATATTGGTGTATAGATTAGGTGTATAGATTACAAATAAAATAATAATAACAACAATAAAATTATTAGTAACAGTGAACTTTTATTTGTTTAATTATAATAATAATTATAATTACAAAATTTGTTTAATTATAAACCTGTAAATAATGTCACGTAGTCGTCATCATTACTAGCCGAAAAAGTACTTAAATTTGATTGTCTTCCACTTGATGTTGCAGCTGTTGAATTACCAGTAATATCATATTCTGGGGGGCACATAGCATTTGTAATTTCATACATGAATGATTGTTGTAATCGTATGGCTTTTGGTGGTCCTATACTTCTTAACATTAATGCGATATATTTCCCAAAATGATCATAACTATCCTCTTTATTTGTAGCGACTTGTGATGCGCGATTTGAAATTTCATGTAATTTGTCATTGCGCTTGTCATAAATCCTATTTCATGATCATGAATAGATTTTTTATTTTTTGATGTTGATGGTTGTGGTTCAATCTTTCTTTTTATTATCTTCGCAGGTGTATCAATTTTCGATGCATCTGGGCGATCGATAGGTTCTGATTGTAGACTATTTTCTATTGAGGCCTCTTCAGAATTTTCTATAGGAAATATCTGTAATATAAATAATAATGTGTTAATATTATTAGTTTATTCATATTTTAATAATTTAATGTTTCAGGTCCCTGCAACATCAGATGAGTGGAAAACATTGAATATGGTTTTAGAACGCGATGGAATTTTCCTGGTTGTGTAGGGGCTCTAGATGGTAAACATGTCATACGAGCTCCTCCCGGAAGTGGTTCAGATTATTTTAATTATAAAAACAGTTACGGTATTGTGTTAATGGCCTTGGTGGATTCTGATTATTGTTTTTTATATGTTGATGTTGGAGCGAAAGGAAGAGGATCAGATGGAGGAATTTTTCAAAATAGCTCTTTGTACAACGCTTTAGAAACAAACTCACTAGCCATACCAAACAATTTCGTTATTTTGGCTGATGATGCATTTCCGTTAAAAAAGTATATAATGAAACCCTACAGTCGACGCAATTTAACCCCTGCAGAAAGGATTTACAATTATCGATTGTCAAGAGCAAGACTTGTAGTGGAAAATGCCTTTGGAATACTCGCGAGTAAATTTAGATTGTTTGAAAAATCAATTTCATTAAAATTAGAAACGTTAGACAAAGTTGTCCTCGCATGCTGTGCAATTCATAATTGGTTGAAAAAACAAACCCTCGGTATGTGATGGGAGATCTAATTGATTATGAGGATGAGGACCACCGAGTGTTCCCTGGATCATGACGTCAAAATGATAGTGGATTACAGAATCTACCAGCAGCGAACCACAGACATTCTAATATGGAGGCACAACAAATACGGAATAAATATCGTGATTATTTTAATAACGAAGGAGCTGTTCCCTGGCAAAACCAAATAATTGATGTGTCAAATGAACTAAACTAATAATAAATCTATACATATTGTACATTTATTTTTGTTTTCAAACCGTGTGGATAATAAATATATTTACGTTAAAGATTTTTTTTATGATTTTTTATACGAGTACAATACATTACTCATAGAAGATAAGATAAGATAAGATATTATAAACAGTAAAAACAATGCATTATTCGTACTAATTTAAATTTAAATTAATACTCGTATGTCGTTTTTAAACTATTTAAAATTATTTTTCATAAATAAACGATATATATTTTTATAAAAAAACGATATATATAAAAGATAATTACCAGATTCGATTGTGTGGGTCGCTGTTGAACAAACGGACGAATGAAACTGTTCATCAGATCAAACCAAAATACTTTTGGCTTGTATATACTTTTGGCTTGTATATATACCTTTTCCAGACCTTGCACTGTCTGATATTTTTTTTAACTCCTGACAGAAAGAGCTTCTTAAATTTTTGAATTTTGCTACAACTTCTTTTGGTCCAAATCCAGGTATATTTAATTCATGACTTATTCTCTTAGCTGCGGCGGCTCGTAAGTCTCTATCACGGTATTCCTCCAAACTTGGATCATATAACACCTTTTCCATCGAATATAACTCCAAAAAACACGTAGTTTCACTGTCGTTAAACTTAATAATGCCACGTTGCTGTGACGACATCTTGGCTTCACGAACGGTATACTCACGACTGAAAATCAAACAGGTTTGATCTATCCACGCTTGAGTCGTGCGCCGTTCCTCACGAAAGCAAGTTTAACGACTATGCGTTCACACAGAAGTGTATTTCACGAAAGCGTGGTTCACTGTCGTGATTAACGCCTCGTGGGAACGCCGCCTTACTTTAGTGACAGGATGACAGTATGAAATTACACGACGCAACGCACCCAGGATTCAAAATAACAAGAGTAATGTTAATAAGTCATTACTTCTGGTATGAAATACACAAGTACGTAGACAAAACGGACGAACTTATCGTATCAAACGGCGGAATATCACGTGACAAGAATTCGTCATTTATGCAAATCCCCGAATTTGAACGGGTTGAAAAATTTCGTGCGCTCTAAGTATCTTAAAAATTTAACTTTCATAATCTGGATATACTTTCTTGTTCTATTCCTATGTACATAGAATATAAGAGAAAATACTTTTTTTGTATTGCCGCTAAGACAATTTTATTTTTATCTATTTTTTCTGCATAGTATAGGATCTGAATACAAAATTAGTAATATATTTTTGTAGAATGGTAGCAATTTCATTAGCACCTCTTTCGGATTCACCTCATATATAATTAAACCCTTTTCTACGCTACTACGCGCTCATAAAAACAGAGGTTAAACTGTGTACATTTTCTAGGCCGGGTACACACGTTACGGTAAACCTGACAGGCAAACCTGCGCAGGTAAACCTGACAGGTATACCTGTGCAAGCTCGAGCCCACACACGTAAAGGGTAAACCGTATATTTTAGTTCAGTTGAGAGAACATGGCGAGCAAACAAAATGTAGATGACGCGATCGCCTTGGTCGGGTTATTAGTGGTTTTGGACAGTAAGAAGAAGCGTAAACGTAAAACCTGGTGTAAGAAGTGGCTTACAAAGAGAGATGAATATACTCATACAAGGTTACTGAAAGAGTTGAGTGCAGATCCTTCAGATTACCGTAATTATTTGCGTATGAATGAAGAAACATATGAAAAACTGTTATCACTTGTAACTCCTCTCATTAGAAAGAAAAACACGGTTATGAGAACCTCTATTTCTCCCCATGAAAGACTAAGTGCTACTTTGAGGTTTCTTGCGACGGGCCGATCGTACGAATGTCTTAAGTACTCTACGTTGATATCACCACAAGCTCTAGGCCAAATCATTCCAGAGACATGTGAAGCCATCTATAAAGTGCTGAAAAATGAGTATCTTCAGGTACGTTAAACAAATATACAACTTTTATTTACTATTAGTTTTTATTGAAAAAATTTATTGCTGTCTTTGAAAGGGAAAGTTTTAACAGAGTACTGAGACAATAATTGCAATGAGCGTATGGAATTATAAAATTAATTGATAATATTGTTTGATAACATTAGTATAGCATAAAGAAAACTCAAAAATAAAACAAATCAATGATCACTATAACTAGAAAAGTAAGCTGCCATTGAATGTGAAGGAGGAAGACCTTCATTTGCAAATCCACCTGGCGAAGTTTGTTGAGAAAATTGGCCGTACGAGGTAGCAGATGAAGGAGTACGTGTGCTCCTACTTGAATTAGAGCTGCTGTTCAAAAGTTCGGAGCTGTATGGATTAAGCATACCCATTTCAGCCTCAAAAAGGAGATCATTGATTCTTTTTTCGACTATCAAAGCCTCTCGTTTTTCCAAAGCCCTGATTCTCATAGCAAAAGATTTTCCCATCAAGTCATACCTGTCATCTTGGGCCACCGGTTTTTTGAAGTGGTCTCTTACTGAGACCAGTACATCATTAGTTAACTCTTCACTTTTCCTTTTTTTGGCCAAATTAGGTCGGGAGGTCGGAAGTAAGCCTACTGCTCCTGTACTTGAGTTTGATCTTGCAACCGCAGGTGGAGGTATCTCGTCGCCATTGATCGGTGTTTCGTTGCTAGGTGTTCCAGCAGAATCATTTATTTCTTCCTGAAATAATTATGTATTATTACACACTAAAAAAGTATTTTACATTGATTTTATTAATTAATATAGTTTAAAAGAGAACTACATAAATATAAACGTGTAGGCCTACTATTGAAAAAGTTACGAATATCATGTTATTAACGGGCTAAGCTCATACCTGGATTCATGTTGGGTTATAAAAGGGAATCTACAACGGATACGTTAGAATTTGTATAAAATATCAATTATCATATTATAATGTAGACTATTGTTATATTGTAATATTATAATATAGATATGATAACAATTATAATTTAACTAAACACCAAATGAAATTAATTTGCTAATTCAATCAGCCGAGGGAAACGAAGCATAGTCCCAAGCCGTTAATATAATTAATTTTAATGTTTCCTTGATTTTAAAACACTGAATTTAAAAATTATCAACATTTAGACAGTCATCATTATCATTATGATAGACTTTTATTTATGTTGTGAACAGTTTTTATTTATTTGATATTGTTCCAGTTTCCTAATTCCACTGAGAAATGGAAAGAGATTGCTAAAGAGTTTGAAGAGAGATGGAATTTCCCACACTGCCTTGGTTCCATGGACGGCAAACACATAGATATAGTTCCTCCAGCGGATTCCGGATCATATTATTTCAACTACAAAGGAAGGCACAGTATGGTACTTTTTGCAATAGTGGATGCTAACTACCGGTTCCTTTTAGTGGATTTTGGGACCAACGGACGTGTTTCTGACGGAGGCGTTCTTCAAAATACTAAATTTTATGAAAAGTTACAGATTGATGACCTTAAACTCCCAAAACCATGCAGCGTAACAGAAAATTTCAAAGATGTTCCTTACGTATTTGTGGCTGATGACGCCTTTCCCCTTACAATTAACATAATGAAGCCTTTCAGACAAGCACAACTAGATTCAGCTTGTAAAGAAATATACAACTACCGAGTTTCAAGGGCAAGGCACGTTGTTGAGAATGGGTTCGGTATACTGGCCTCCAGATTTCGTGTATTCCATACTCAAATAAATTTAGAGCCAGAGAACATAGTAAAAGTGGTGAAAGCAACATGTGCATTGCATAATTTTTTGATGGAAAAACGCCCAGCTATTTACGCTCCTCCAAACAGTACGTATCAGGAGAATGATGATGGCGCTATCATTAATGCAGGCTTGAATACCAATGAATCGAATATGATAGCATTGCAACGTGTGCACTTAGGTAATGTAAGTTTGGCCGCCAAACAGCTCAGAAATGAGTTTGCTTCCTACTTCATGAATGAAGGTAAAGTGCCATGGCAAGACAAACGTATTCTTCGAATCAAAAATTGAATATAGACTTTTGCTCTTATTTATAGGATACGTGGAATCCGTTCAAATTTGTTCATAAACTAAAAAAATCATTTAGACATTTCACACAGGTCAGAGAAAAGTTTTCTTTCAAACTATTAACATTTAATTTGTAAATAACTATTATTGTTATAGAAAAATACAAGTGTAATCGTACTTAAAATCAATTATATAACTATTATAACTAATCTGGTTATAGTACTTACTTCCTCGATCTCGCTCCCATATTCCTCTTCTAAATTGGACACAGATGTACTGGGAATATCTTGATCTCCAAGAAAATCAAACAAATCTAAGTACCACAACTTGGATACATAGACATTGTCGGCTGATGCGCCAGATTTAATTGACATGTCACGTTTTTTCTTTTCTTTACGAACATTGCTTCGTAAACTATTAATCTTTGCAACCACTGATTTTCTTGTTGCATCAGGTTCCAACTACTTCAACTTTAGCAAAAGTTTTGCATAAGATGCATCTCTCTTTTCACGGTCATGATACTCTTTACTTTTCACTCGCCAAAGGCACGGCTCCTGTCTATAAATTTCAATGAACTCTTCAATCACTTGATTACGTTTTCGACTCGACATAACTAGAACTTAATATAGTCACAAGAAACTAAAGAAACTTCAAAAGAAAGTGTCGCAAAAAGCTCTCTACTCGAGGTGCAAGTCCAAACTAATAACAAAACAACTGCGCAGTTGAACTGTCGGCCTCACACACACGGTCAGGTCTAGACTACTGCGCAGGTAGAAATACCAAATTTTCATTCCGTACAGGTCGCCTGTACAGGTCGCTACGCCTGTGCAGTTTGGCCTGTAGCTACTGGCACACACGATCAGGTTTACCTGTACAGGTATACCTGTCAGGTAAACCGTTACGTGTGTGCCCGGCCCTAGAATAAAACAAAAACATACTTTGTCCGTTTGGCGTCTTAAAAATTTTCCGTAGGTCAAAAGAAGCGCAAAGGACTGATTATTGTTTGGCATAACTCCTGGTAAAAAGGCAATCTTTCTTTAGCCGATTTTTCTCCCTTTATGTTGTCTATCATATCAAAATTTATATTAGCGTCATTTCTGTCAAAATGTAGGCACTTAATATATTTATATTTCTTTATATTTGTATTTCTTCGAAATGAAAAAACCTATATAAAAATCGTTGTTAAAAATGTGTTTAACATAAGCTCTTGTTGTCATCTCTATCAACCAAATCTAAATCTTTGTGTTAATAACCTCCAAAAATGGTCAAATACCTGCTACCGTTTTTCATCATTAATCTATTGGAAAATCTAACCAAGTGTCATATTTATGAATGGATTAGGTCGCAGAGATCTACTTCTAACGATGGATCCATTTCTTCGAATATATTCTTGACCTTTATTTATTTATTCTTTATTGCACACATTTTTTAAAAATAAAAAAATATATGTACAAAAGGCGGGCTTAACGCTAAAAAGCATTTTCTACCAGCCAATCTTGTTGTGTGGGAACAAATAAAATACAGTACAATATGATATACACAAAATATAATATCTTATAATACACATACATAAATATATAAACTATAATAAAATAAACTACATAAATAATATATATGTTTGTAAATATATAATTAAAATAAACTATAACGGTATAAGCACTTAATATATACATATATATAAATAGGTCTGGCCGGAATCGAGACCAGTCATGGCTCAGCGGTACAAAGTGTGACTGTAAAACCGACTGGTTATGGGTTCAGGACCGAACCCACAATCAGTTAGGAAGTGGGGATCCACTCGAAGAGATGAAATATTTACTTAAATTCATATTTCCATTTTCTTCGCTCTGGTGTCGAGGCAAAGCGCGGCGTTGAGTTCTGCCACTCAACACGCAAAGCCTCCAGAATTCGGCAGAAAGTTGGGAACGGAGTGTCTTACACTAAGTACCCTCTGCCTACCCTGCTGTGTACAGCGTGAAGCTGATAATTAAAATATAAATATAATTACTATGAATTTACAAGAATAACTGTCTGACTTGACGTTTAAATGACTCCCGGGAGGGACCTCTCCTAATAGACTCGGATAAATTATTCCAAAGTCTGATTCCAGTGACCACAAAGGAGTCGCACATGAAGCCAGACTTGTGAGTTGGGATGGAAAGTGCAAGGTTAGTTTGTGATCTTAGAGTTTTATCATGAAAGGAAGAAAGGAAAGGGAAATCAGAAAAACGGTATGAGGGAGAGTTAAGATTGAAGATTGAAATAAAGTACACAGAGCAAGCTGGTCTTTCCACGTCCAGCTACTGTGAGCCATCAAAGCTGCTTCCTACTAGGTGAAATATGGTCATATTTGTGCAGGTTATAAATAAAACGTATGCACGTGTTTAACAGCCTTTCAAGTTTATTTAGGAGGTCGTTATTTATATACAGGCGGCAAGCATCACCATAATCAATAATAGGAAGCAACAGCGTGTAAACTAGCTGGATTTTGGCTTGCACCGACAAAAAGTTTTTCAGTCGCATCATTGAATGCAAGGAAGCATAGATTCTGCAAGAAATATCAGAAACATGTATGTCCCAATATAATTTGTCATCAATAATAACACGTAAGTCCTTAACAGTTTTGGAAAAATTTATAACCGTACCTTGATAAGCAAGGTGAAGTAGGGAGTTATAGTCGAGTTTTGCCAGTTGACGTGAGCTACCAATAATATTTTTTTCAGGGTTTTTTTCAACGCCATAATTAGCAGCCCATAACGACATTTGCCGAGTGTTTAAGGTGCAAATGGTATCTACAATATTATCCACGCAAGTATATTCATAAAGCTGCAAGTCATCTGTGTAAAGATGGTGTCGAAAAGTTATAACGGACGTAATAGAATTGATAAATACTGAGAATAGAAGAGGTGAAAGAATACCGCCTTGAGGCACGCCAACCTTCATATCAAATCAGTAGTATATAGTCGTGTGTCGCATGCGGTCGCGTGCGAACGATTGAGAATGTCTACAACGTTAAAATGTAATTCATGCAACATAGTTATTAATGAAGTGCTTGCATTCGTTTGCAATAAAATATACGTTATGGATGAGAACAGTATTTGTTGAATCTGTGAAACAGCGTTTTCTGAGAACGAAATAAGAAGGCGAAGAATTTACTTTTTGATTCAATCACATAGCAAGAAGAAGACGAGAAAACGGAAAGGAAAAGTGTTGAGAGACATAGAAGACATTATTTGTTGTCTTAAAGAAAATGATCCAGAGGTTGTTCCCGATTTTGTGGCCCAGGCACATAATAATTGCACAAGTATATGTGTGTGTATAAGTTGAGACAAGATGTAGACAGGCTTTCAGAAGATTACGCAACCATAGAAGAAATTTCTGAGAAACATATTACACTTTTGCCGGCGATTCTAATACACAAATAAATACCACAATGTCTAAAAAATCGTTTGCAACTGTAACCAAGGATTATGGGAAGGGGAAACTCGAAAGGAAAACGGTGAAGTGGGAGCTGGTTCAGAGGAAAAGAAATGAAAATCGATTTACAGGAAACAAAGGAAAAGCGATCCAGCCAGAAAACAATTTTAGAGCGGCGGATATTAATATTCCTATATATATTTACATTGTTTCAAAGTAGACAACAGAAGAAGATATTTTAAAATATATTAAAACCAAGATTAATCTCGATGTAAAATTAATTAGGTGGAATATGAGGCACGATAAAGCATATTAAGCTTTTAAAATTTTTGTACCCTAGTATAAACTTGAAATGTTTTTGTGTGATGATTTTTGGCCAGAAGAAGTGTCATTTCGTTGTTTTATTAATAAAATCGTCCATGACTCCATGGAGACAGCACTGTCCGCCTCGGATTTAGAGGCCGCCCGGAGACGACCTCGTGACGACGTGGAGCGTAACCAGGGTCTCCCGCTGATAATGGAGGCCATCTCCTCCAGGTCCAACCGTTCCATAACTACTCTAGCGTCCTTTATGCTCCCGCCCGCTACAGGCACAACAAACCCCTCATCATCCTTTTTGTTTAAATTTATTTTTTTCTGCATACTGATCCCACGAGTTTGGAAGAAAAACGGCCCATCCAAGCAGTGGCCCCTGTACTTGGATAAGCCTAACACATCACGGGCGTCGGCCGGTACACTGGCGGGACCAGCAGTAGCGACTGATCATCCCATCAGCATCACGCCTCGCGCTGCTTCGCCGCTTGCATTGGGGTAATTTTTTATAGAGGTTTACTTTCTCGCAGCCTGGCTGCTAAAGGCAAGACACAGGGTTCCACTCCTGATTATGAGACGTGACCGCAACCACGAATGGAGTTCCGATATTATTGGCGCTGGTACATATCACTGCACCTGCGTGGCGGTATTGTGAATACACACCACGCGCACCCTCCTAGTTCCTCACACTGTGTCCTCTGCTAGTCAGAGGAACATGCGGAACAACATCGTCGCGTCGGATCCGAACCTACTGCTCTGGATGTTATAGCTCGAATAGCTTTCTTAGTATCAGAGTCGCTGATAGAAGAGAAGGAAAAACTTGGAAAATAAAGTTTCGGCAAACTACGAATTTCAGAAAGTGTACTAGTTTTAATATGTAAATCAAGTAAACAATTATTAGCGTTTTAATTTTCTACCTATCTGATTACACCGATTCCTTGCAGCTTTATAAATGGACCAGTTCGTTCCTGTTGCGCTTATACTTTAGTAAAGCCCTATCCCCTTTGGCTCGTGCTTTACGAAATTCATCATTGTACCACAAAGCAGGATGATTTTTTAATTTGATAAGCTGCGCATGCTTGTCATACAGTTCTAAGATGTTGGAATTAAAATTTTTTGCTTGCATTTAGTACGACAGTTGTTAATAAGCCTAAATATTAATGCAGTAATACGTTGTAATTTTACAAAAGTTGAAAATTTTTAAATAAATGTAGTAAATACATTAATTTCTTGAGAAATATGTAAACATTTAATTGTTTCTGGTAACTCAGAAGGATTTATTTCACGTACTCGTTCCTCTGGGGAAAAATTATGTTCTCTACTTGTTGTTACATTTAAAATGTGTAACAATCCTGAAAATCAAAGAACTTATTATAACAATAACATAATTAATCAATACAATTCTGACATACATAAATTAATTTAACACGTTCCCTGCCCGCTGAGCCCCATATGGTTCAGGAAAACGTGCGCTTCATAAGCACTGATACGTTCCTGAGCCATGTGTGCGTCAGGGGGTATATGAAACTTCTAAAGCAAATTATTCGACTGTAATAAAGTAAAGAAAAACGCCAGGGCATACGAAAAAATATTTTTATTTTAGGCAGAAATCACAAATTATTTTTAATTAATTCTTATTATGTTCGTTTTGGAAATTGGATAAACAGAACGATTTTTTGCATTGCAAACATTCAGTATCCACTCGTTTTACTCTTTTTGCAGCAATTTCACAGTTTGTACCTTCTTTTCGCAACTCTTCGTAGCATCCACGGCATCGGTTTCGTACAATTTTATTGTCCTCTTTCCTTGGAATTTTCGACAGAAAGTTGAGTTCTTATCGAGCTAGTATACGGTCTTGGACAATTAGTAAATGTATTTGTACTTGCATCAATTTTCAATTGCAATTGAAAATTGATGCAAGTAAATTTCAAAATTCAATTGCAATTGAATAATGCATCCGGCATTATTCAATTGCAAAAAATCCCTAATAATTTGTTGCTGCGTCTGTAGTACGGTTTTGCGTAATTTTCGATACAAAAGTGTAGCGTTAGTTACAGATGCACAAATCAAAAAATCTATAGCGATCTTTTTGTACCATGCAAGCGACTTTCTTTTAGGATCATAATAGCTTGCAAGCTGGTCAGATACAACACATCTATGCCCTTTTTTCGCTCATTGTAATAGAGCACGGCTTCTGGCTTCATCATTGGCATAAATCCTGAAGACATATGCATATCGGCACCATGGCATGTAGAAATCATTGCTACGTCGCGTTTGTCTCGCCATTTCATGACTGTTACATTGTCCTTCTGACGAGCAATTACTTCACCTTTCTTAGGTTCCATGTTTTTCGATCTTATTGCCCATGGAAATTCTTTTCTATTTACCCGTAGAGTGCCACATAAGTCTGTCTTACGCTGCTGTAAATATTTTGCCAATCCTACGGTATTGTAATAGTTGTCACACACAATTATTCGTCCGGCATCTAGAAGACCGTCACGTAATTGAACTACGGCACTCCCAGGCTTATCCAAATCAGCAATCTCGGGGTCACGCCCTGTGTAAATATCATAATTCCAGACAAAACCCTCTTCTGTGCACAGTTTATAGATTTTCAAGCCGTATTTATGAGCTTTTGATGGGTTGTATTGACGGAAAGATATCCTGCGTCTAAACGGCATCATCGACTCGTCAATGACGATACATTCACCAGGTGTTAGTAAGCTCTTCCAGTTATTAATAACAAGGTCCAAAAGTGGTTTTATTTTGTATAGACGTGCGTTTTGATCCCTCGGAGCTTCATTATCAACAAAGTGCCAGTAACATAATATTGACGAGAACCGATTATATGACATGTTTACGTTGTGAAATATTAGATGGTAGTAAATCGCATCTAGTGTCCAATGCGATTCCAATGTTGGAAATTTCACAATACCCATCAACATGTACAAGGCAATAAATTTCAACATTTCTTCGCGTGTAACATCTGTCCACCGATGCATGCGGCTATGAAGTGTCATGTTGACATTCTGTTTTAGTTGACAAGCGTACAAATTTGTTTGAGTGACCATAAGATCTAACACTTCATTGGTATGAATGGTGGTGAATATGATTGGTGAATATACGTCGATAAATGGATACAACGGATTGTTCGCTTTGGACATGAAGTATTGGGCTGTTGCCATTTTCAGTTGACGTGACAGTGGTAGGATTTCCTGGCTTCAGCCATTTTCTCTATCTATATCATTTATTTCCTGCGGAGTAAGCCGCATAATCTCATCAGCAGTCCGCCTTCTGCTCATTTTTGGCCTAGGTGAATTTATGACGATATCCGATGAATTATCAAATGGAGAGTCTCTACCACGGTCACCGGTTATAATGTTTGAACAGAAATTTACACCTGGATCAAAATCAGGATTATCGTCATCAGCAAAAATACTCGGTTCTTGATCCGAACTATCAGAATCAGGCTCGCCTTCTATATCGCTGTTTTCACTGTTTGAATCCATTTCATTTCCACTCAATCCAAAGTCACTGTCTTCCAGTAAACGTTGCAATTCCTCAGTTGATAATTCGCGTGGCATTTTCAACAAAAATATCACATGCGTTATAACCTTGAAACAATTTTATGAACAGAATTCGAAAATATGACAGTTGACAGTTATGTTGGAAAGGGGGACAGCTTCAGCCCAGCGCACGACTGCGCAGATAAACTATGAGAGCAATCATGTATGTGTCGTATTGGGTACTGGGTATCTGGGATTGTCCTGGTGTTGAGTAACCTGTAGTCACCGCAGGGACGCCAACCGTTGTCCTTTTTGATGTAACGGGGATGCCCAAGGCGACTCTGAGGGGCGCGCAGTGCCACTCGTCAACATAGCCTCGAACTCACTTTTTGCTATGCGCAACTTTTCCGGTGCTAGTCGGCGAGGTGCGCATGAAACGGGTGGGCCGGGTGTGTTACGTATGTGGTGAACCGTGTTGTGTTTGGGTATGCCTGGTGTACCTGCAGGTTTTGTAAGATTCTGAAATTCAGAAAGAAGTTTATGATATTTCGAATCTCCAGTCACAACCTTTACACTTGGTATAGAATTATTATTTATCGCTACAAAACACTATGGTACAACTAAATTGTCAACAGTAGGTACTATTGACAATTTAGTTGTACCATCTATTATGCGTTTATTGCGTACATCTACTAGCAAGTTATAATAAGATAAAAAATCTACACCAATAATAGCTCTAGTTACAACTGCTATAATAAATTGCCAACGAAAATCTCTACGTAAGCCTAGAATAATATTAAATTGTACGTAACCATATGTGTCGATCGTGGAACCATTTGCCGCACACAGTTGGTAGTTGGTCTTCTCACGTCGATCACCCAGCGCAGACCGGGGGAGAACGCATAAGTCGCTTCCATTGTCCACCAAGAATTGAACTTTCGGCCTGCGATCTGTCACGAAGAGGCGACCATTTGTAGTTGGAGGGCAATCTTCGGCCGCTATTACAGATTGCCTTGAGCGTTTCCCGACTGGAAGTCGCAAGGTCGTATGCATTTCTTAGCTTGCTTTCCAAATTTGAAGTGTTACCAGCATTGCGGAAACTTTTTGTTATTCGACTGAGATCGAGAAGATGGTGTTCGGTGTCTCTGCTGGTACGAGCTCTGTTTGGTGCGGGAACGGTAACAATCATCTACTCTAGTTGTGAGGGAGCTGACCTGCTTGGTTAATTCCACAATATGGCGAGCCATTATATCCAGGGCCGATTCTGCGATTTGATATGCTTCCGAAACGGTGCTCATTTTCGTATTCTTAGCGGGGTCACCAGTTGTAGGGATGCGTGTGAAAATAAATAAGTCTTTCTTATAGTATATAAGCGTATATTATCACTGCTTCACAATAAGTCCACAAATATAAAATAATATAGAAGGAGAAAGTCAAGAGCACAGTACATATAGGTTTAGAAAGATGTAGAATAGACGCAGGCAGAGATATAAGGAGTATAGCTAGAAATATAGCAATTAGGTCAGAGCACGTGGCAGTATTATGCAAAGGATCGAGCGTCACAGGCTTCGCGTAGAACGGTGAGATTGTGACTGTCGCGCGGTCCGGAGCGAATGCGCCGCTATGCACCAGCTAAGGAGCGAGGGGCGCGAGGGCTGCGGGCACGGCGACTTGCCGGGCGACGCTGCGCTCGCGCATCCACGAATCTTAGGGATCCGTAAATTTATTTTATAATTATAAATATATTTATAATTGGTAGTATATATTGTGTGTTTTGTGTAGTGTATTTTATAATAGTGTATATTGTCTATTCTATATATGTATATATAACTATATATTTATTATATAATGTGGGTTACCCATAAGATTATCAATGAAATCTTATTTTATAGTTTGAAAATATCGTAAATTTAGTTAAATAATAATAAAATATTCACAAGAAATAAATACTAATGAAAACCAAAAAAATATAGAAAAAGTTCCCTAAACCACATGTGCTTCATGAACGTGCAGAAGCAAAAATGACCCTCTACGCTCATGGACCATATGTGTTTCAGGTAGAATTATTTTTACTAAAGCTATCCTATGACTACAAAAAAACAAATTATGCAAAGAACCCTGTTGGAATTGTCGGTCAATTTTGCATTTTTGTATTGGGACAGGGAACGTGTTAATTCGTTATTATGTTCTAAATTATCATTGTTAACATTTTTATCAACCACAGTCCAAGAATCATTAACTTTTTTTAAATTAACTATATTTCGACGATATTTTTTCCCAGTATCATCGTTCTAAATATTAACATCGCCACCAGCCACACCAGTGACTGTATATGTAGTGGGATTAAAATTAGTGGTCAACTTATTATCTCTGAAATTTTTTTTTACTGATACTTTTTCACCTATTTGTAAGTTATTGTCAGTTGCTCTTCTTTTTAAGTCCCCATACACGTTCTCTTTATCTTTCAATTGATGGTCATCGGGCAAATGTAAGCTCCCTGCTAAATGATATACTTGCCCTTGAATTTTAAACGTTGGCATAAAACCTTGCTCAACAATTTGAGACAATTTTAAATGAGGTAATTTGGAACACATTGTTATACCGGCGTATGTAGCGCATATTGCAATAGCTTTGATTTTGGATGATCTCCGGAGAGAAGAGAATATAATGGTTCTGGCGGAGGTGGACTTTCTTCTAGTTTTGCTTTTCCTTGTGAGCAACAGATACCTTTAGATTCATCTTTCCATTTCAAAGCAGAGCAAAATTGACAAACATCTGACATCGTACCTATTGAGACCATAGGATCATTTTTGTAGTCAATGAATGAGTCGTAATTCATAGCAGAATTAATTTATTTGGCCATAAATTTACAATTTGCCTGAGATCTATGTCTATGTGTGTCCCTGTCACGACTACAGAGATCTTCATGTTCGGCAGATGATTCTCTAGCTCTCTGTAAGAAGTGTCAATCCCGGTCACCACTAAGGCGAATTTCGCTGTTGACTGATGATTCACTTGCACGTCTACCCCACTGAAGTCTAAGTCGAATATCACGTTCTGCAGACGATTCCCTGCTTCTTCGCAAAGAATTGCTCTCCCTTCTATTAGATAATCTAATTTCCGTCTCCGTTCTACGACCTATATTTGAACGACTTTTTCTTGGCATAATTAAATTTAAAAAAGGAAATGTTTAAAAAGGTAAAGAAAATAATAAAAGAACAGAAGAGTAAACAAAATAAACAACAGGATACTTAAACGAAAGAAATGATAAACAAAAGCCTACCTACTATTCTCTTAAACTAAAATATTTAAACGGTAGAAATATAAACCTACTATTCTCTTAACCCTAAAAACTTACACGAAAGAAATTATGAACAAAAGACAATCTACTATTCTATTAATCAAAAAATATGAAACCAAATATATTGCGCGGAAATAATACATTAAACTCCAATTATCCAATACGTACAATCGCATCTAAACTCTGTAAGTGTCTGGACTACGTCGTCGGTTCCGTCGACGACGGTGTTCTTGTCGTGTGTGTGTAGTGTGTTTCTTACCTACATACGGGGTATTCGCTGTAGTAATGGCGCCATCGGGGTCTAAAAGAACGCTCCGCGGGCGTCTACGATTCGCGCGACCGCCGACTACTACGCCGACGACTACTAGTAGTATTACTCTTTGGATTATATAATCTATACCCCTTGGTATTTTCTGCATAACCAATCATGATATATACTTCACTACACTACACGACTTCCAAATATCCGAATGTAGCTGAGATCTGGTTTTTTATTAGTCCATAACTCATATGGTGTTTTTTGTAGACCCGAAGGTAGCGTTCTATTCCGTAAATAGACAGCAGTACTGACTGCGTCTGCCCAAAATCTTTTATCAACATTCGCTTCAAACAGAAGACATCGAGCTCTCTCCACAACTGTTCTATTTAGTCGTTCACAAAGACCATTTTGTTCTGGTGTTGTTTGATGAACTATTCTATTTTTCTTTAAATAGTCATCAAAGTCCACAGAGCAAAACTCACCACCAATATCTGTTCTTAAAACTTTCAGTTTATTTCCTATTTGTGTTTCAACAAGAACTTTAAACTCCTTGAAATATTTTAAAGCTTGATTTTTGGCCTTGAGGAAGTAGATAAAAGCCATTCTACTGAAGTCATCAAAAAAAAGCAAAAAATATCTTGCTTGGCCCAAAGAGACCTGTTCCATCGGCCCACAACGGTTCGCATGAACGATTCAAGCACATTTTCACACCTCTTGCCTTTGTGTGAAAATGGTAATCTTGCTTGCTTACCTTCACAGTATGTGATGCAGTTAGATTTATCAATTTCTGCTTTATCAATGTACGAAATTCCCTCTACAGCGCCATTTCTCATAACATTCAGGTCCTTGTTATTAATGTGTCCCAATCTACGGTGCCATATCTCACTTGTCATTGTTGATGCCGCCAAACTTCCTGACTTTATATTCAACCTGTATACTCCATTCAACAAATTTGCTTTTCCAACCAGTACATTCTGTCTATTGCGTATATAGCAAACTTCTATTTCAAAATTAACTTTGTTTCCATTTCGAATAAGTTGACTTACCGATAACAAAATTGGTTGACAGGTTAGGAACACACAACACATCCTTGACTGTAATGTCAAATTCTGAATTATCAACTATGGTTCTGATCATTGTATTTCATGAGCATATAACTGATACTATTTCCTTGTTTGCAACTTCTATCTCCTTTACTTTGTGGCCGAGTGTGACATTTTCTGAACAACTCTTATCTGTAATCATATGCGAGCTTGCCTCGGAATCTATATACCAATCAGATTTTTGAAAAGTACTGTGCATAAATATCACACTAAGCATTTATTTCACGTTTATTTTGATTATTCGGGCATTTATTCATATAATGACCGAGTTGTTTACATTTGTAACAGCGTATCGCTTTGACAGATTTCGAAGACGCCATTTTCTTTTTTTGTGTATCTGCTATGTTGGCTTTCTTGCTACATTGTTGCCAACCAATCAAGTCAGTTGGTATCCACTTCCGAACTCATGTCTAATAATTTCGACTTGATAATGTCCGTACTGATAACCATGCCAGAATGTTCTATAGCCATTATCACGAGAGCAAACCTTTCTATTAGCCCCGCCAATAGCATCAAACCAATCCACTCTTCAGTGATCTGGAAACCGGTATCTTTTAATTTCTGGGCAGTATCCAGCATTTGTGTAACGTATTGATTCGCAATCTTCGAATCGAATAGAAATTAGCTGACGAAGTAAGCTGATGCGACGCGTAAAACCAGAGTCGTCATAAAGATACTTCAGATCCCCACTCGAGGAGATGAAATATTTACTTAAATTTATATTTCCAATTCTTCGCTCTGGTGTCGGGGCAAAGCGCGGCGTTAAGTTCCGCCACTCGACACGCAATGCCTCCAGGAGTCAGCGGAATGTGGGGAATGAAGTATCTTAACACTAGGTTCTGAAACAGAAGTAATAAAAGAACACAGAGGTGAATCAGTACTTATTATATTTCTTTATAGATTTTGACTTTCGAGAGATTCGCCTTATAACGCAAATACAAAAATCAACTCCAATCGTCTGGTATTCTTCTCTCTGCCCCCCGCGGAGGGAGAGGGGAGACGGTTCCAGGGCTGAGCCCTCTGACCGTGGTGGTCTTTCTCCGCCTATGGCTATGGGTGTGTAATTGGGGTGGGCCAAAGCCCTGTGGTTGTGTCCATAGGGACTGAGGGAAACAGGAGCGGGGTAGGGGGAGCTATATGCTGCCCGGGCGGTCAGCCCAGCCAGGTGAGACCTCTGGTAACCCAGAGGAGGCCCAGCTTAGGCGACCAGCGACCGCGCCTGCAGCTCAGGAATCGGAAGGGGGAAGGATATCCCTAGGAAGTCGACGTATATCTGGTGGGCGGGTGTGCCATGGCGCGATATCTCGAATGTGAGCAAAATCCAAGACATCGGCACGCTGGAAGGCGCGGACCGCGAGCTGGGTAATGTTCCTCAAGCCCCTCGACGCGGAGGTAAAGCTGTATAGTGGCGTTTTTCACGAATCGGGGGGCCTGAACAACATGTCAGAGTGCAATGTTCTGAGGTACGCACAATGCAAGCAAGCTGTTACATATTTTCGGATAAATTTTGCCATTTTAGGGAAGCAAACATTTTTTTTTAATTAGATCCATTGTACGCTTTAGACCGACGTGACCTATTTCATCGTGATGCATCTGAACTATTTTCCGTCTCGCCGGTCCTGGGACGACAAGACGATTTCCATTTAGCGTTTTTCGATACAGTGTAGCATCCACTATTACAAAATCATTTGCAATCTGATATGTATGCGGATAAATAAGACAACGTTCTTTAGCAGTGGTTACTTTATTACTGATCGTAATTAGCGGTAACGACTTAGGGGCGTGGCCGCATATACATCATTCCTTTGCCATTATTTCGAAAATCTGTAAATTACATTTTAATTATTTTCTAAACATATAATTTAAAAAAAAAACAGCCGGATATTATAAATAAATCAATAACATATTCAAATCTTATAGTTAATGTTTTTCCTAGGTCGTAGGTCATAACGGTTTTGTAACGATTCACTCGGTAGCTCGTTACTATTACTATTACTACTCGCAGATGTGGAAGGTTCATTTAGATTAGAAAATTCCATTCCGTCTTCCGTTGTACCTACCGCGTCCTCCCAAGTTTCTAAATTTTCCTTATTAACGCACTCCCTATTCTCCTCCTGTTCAATCCCTTCATGTGAAGTTGGGAACGCTTGAACCGCAGGTTCGACTGGTGGTGGCAACGGCCTTGGTATAACCATATCGTCTTTTATATGTTTATCTGGTTGTATTTGATCAATATGACGCTTGCAAATAATGTTAAGACTCCGAGTTTTCACAGTGTACATTCGCTGTCCGATTCTGCTTTGAACTATTCCCTTTTCCCAGTACGGATTACGATTTTTATAATATTTAACCACAACTGACTGACCAACATTAAAAGAACGACATTTCTTATTTTTTTCCTGTTCATCAGTACCCCGTTCTTGACAGGAACTACGTGGAGGATTAATGTAGTCTAATGTACTACGTAACTCGCGTCCTAACATTAATTTAGCAGGGGTTTCACCGGTAGCAGAATGAATTGAATTTGTGTATTGATATAGGTACTCTAATAAATTTTCATTTATTGCATTTACAGATGAATTTAAAATTGACTTAATCATCTTTTTAACAATTCTAACAAAGTGTTCTGCTTGCCCATTACTATTTGGATGGTAAATTGGGCTTGTTATATGTTGGATACCATTCGACGAACAAAAATCAGAAAATTCCTGTGAAATGATCTTTACATCGTTATCCGAGACAATCGTACGAGGCATCCCGAATCTCGAAAATATTATTTTAAGTTTATATATTAGGGATTTGCTCGACGTACCCGAACTCATTTCTAGGCATTCGATCCAATTACTAAACGCATCTACTACTACCAAATACATTTTATCTTTAATTGAAAAATAATCAATATGCAAACGCTCCCACGGGCGGTCCGGTTGCGGCCACGGCGCGGGAGGGGCGCGGGGCGGGTCCGCTCGCACGGCAGCGCACACGGCGCACGCGCCGATCATCTGTTCTATGTCCCTATCAATACCGGGCCACCACATACGCGCTCGCGCCGCACTTTTAGTTTTAACAATGCCTTGATGCGTTTTATGCAATTCCGTAAGTAATGTTTCTCTATATTGCAAGGGAATAACAACTCTATGTATTCTTAATAAGCATCCGTTTTCTACCTCGAGATCTTTCTTACATAAAAAATAAGGAAATATTTTTTTACATTTAATTTTCCGCGGCCAGCCATTTATTAAATATTTCATTACAATATTCAACGTTTTATCTTGTACTAACAAGTATTCAAATACTTGTAGCTAATTGAATATGTTTGTAAGTAATAGGTAAATTATTTAATAGTACTGAGTTTGTTAACATACTATATGAGTGAATGTTATTTCGCTACAGCTGCTATTTATGGGCGACCGAGAAAAATAATCCGCGACTGTATTATCGTCTGTTTTAATATATTGAATTTTATAATTATATGCCGATAGGAATATCGAGTAACGAATTAATCTAGCCGCGGTCATTTGTGTAATACCTTTCTTTTTTCCAAATATTGCTAATAATGGTTTATGATCAGTTTTTAACATAAAAGGTTCGCGTCGACCATATAAATACTGATGAATTTTTTTAATACCGAAAATTATTGCTGTCGCCTCCTTATGTAGCTGACTATAATTGCGCTCCGTTTGAGTCAACGATCTCGAGGCAAATACTAACGGCTTTTCGACGCCATCACCGCCGACTTGAGATAACACTGCGCCTAGGCCTACCGGACTCGCGTCAACTGCTAATACCAGACTAGCGTTTGGGTCGAAATGAGCGAGTACTCGCTCGGAAGTCAACTCACGCTTGATATTTTGAAACGCCGACTGTTGTTTTTCGCCCCATTCCCAGCGCGCGGACGAACGTAATAATTCGTGGAGCGGACTTAGTACTGTCGATGCGTTCGGTATAAAATTTCTATAATAATTTACCATACCAAGAAATCGCTTTAATTCGGTACAGTTTGTAGGTGGCGGCGCGTTATTAACTGCAATTATTTTTTCTGGACATTTATGTAATTCTTCACTATTAATAATATAGCCTAAATATTTAATACTTTTTTCAAAAAATGCACATTTACTCTTTTGTAATTTTAACCCAGCATTACTTAACCGTTCAAATACTGCTTACAACCGATTTAAATGTTCCTCTTTATTCGAACCTGTGACACAAATATCGTCAAGAAAAACTGACACACCGTTAATGTCCACTAATAAATTTTCAAGAGCCCGTTGGAAAATTGCCGGTGCATTTGCTAACCCATACACTAAACGAGTATTCATAAATAACCCTTTTGAAGTGTTAATCGTAGTTAGTTTTCGTGACTCCTTTGTTAATTAAATTTCTTCAATCCTTGGCAATGGATATTTGTCTACAAAAATGTCATTATTAACGGTTATCGAGTAATCACCACAAATCCGTATGCTACCATTTGGTTTAACTACTGGGAAAATGGGCGCTGCGTAATCAGAATAATTAATAGGCACCAAAATACATTTTGAACTAATCTAGCTATTTCCAGTTCTACTTTATCTTTAATTGCAAATGGAAGTGGTCTCGCTTTATAAAATTTTGGCTTTGCCCCTTCTTTTAATTGTAATTTTACTTCAAATTGATTAAAGCAACCCAATTCTTCTGTAAATAAATTATTAAAATTCTTTAGTAACTTTTGTATATCGGTGTCAATACAGCTAGTTCCCGATATTTTATTATTTTCTGATACTAAACTTATATTAAAATTAACCATGAAATCTCGACCCAATAATGGTGGGCCCCCGTTTTTAATTACATAAAATGTAATTTTTCTTGTTTGATTTAAATAGTTTACATTAACATTAATAGAACCCAGTGGAACGATTTTATGACCATTATAAAAACAACTTTCTAACGGTATCTTATGAAAAACAGTTTTGTATAAACTATCCGATATAACACTACTACTGGATCCTGTGTCTAACTCCATTTTTAAATTAACTGTACTGTTAATAATAACAGGTAACAAAATTGGATTATAGTTACCACACCTTAAACTAAAAAGTTGACACTTCACAGTTCTCTTCACAACCGTCCAAATCTTTCGGCTGCGTGTCCACCCGAATTTTATTAAGATTTATATTTTTAGTACACATTTTTTTTAAATGTCCCTTTTCATTACACTTTTGACACTTATAAAACCTATAACGACATTTTTCTGCCACGGGGTTCCTAAGGCCACACATCGTAGATTGGCCAATATCTTCCGAATATCTCCCACTCATTGTATTTTGGGTCAAATACGGAAATGTTCCCAATAAATGCAGACACTTTTTTTTGCGTGTGGGTACTCGTCGCCACAGATATGTATGCGGATAAATAAGACAACGTTCTTTAGCAGTGGTTACTTTATTACTGATCGTAACGTCGTCACGTCGTCACGACTTAGGGGCGTGGCCGCATATACATCATCACTTTTCAATTGTTCAATAATATATTTCGGTTTATCATCCTGCGACTGAACGGTATAAAACCAGTCCTACTACCAAAAACGGGTGACGTCGGCCATCGTAGCCTAAAAAAAAAAAGTTTGGTATCATTTTTGGGGTTTCCGGGGACGCCCAATCGATTGCTGCTATCCGTTTTGTGATATCTCTTCACGATCCTGAAATACATTTTTTGGTTTTGGTTCTCCAATACACCTAATTCGCTTAATTACTTTATTTGTGTCAACTTCGAAATCGCAAGGTATTGTTTCGCTCGGGTAGCGCTAATGAGTCACACTCCTTATCGCACCCGATTGTGGTTCT
This sequence comes from Heliconius himera, assembly GCA_021202915.1. Taxonomy (NCBI): domain Eukaryota; kingdom Metazoa; phylum Arthropoda; class Insecta; order Lepidoptera; family Nymphalidae; genus Heliconius; species Heliconius himera. The sequence goes on along the minus strand of JAJHJA010000020.1, from coordinate 779,749 downwards.
AGCTAATAGAAACAACAACATGTCTTACTTTACGTTTATTCAAAATATTGTTTAAACAGAATATATGGCAATAAATCATTCATTACAGTGTCGTTTATATTAAATAATTTGGTAAAATCCAGCATGCTCCTACCCTGAAATTTATAGTACAAATACACTAAGCAGTATTCGCCACATACTGAAGTCCAATCATCTTGTATTCTTTTGACATTGAAATTCCACAGTCTATAATTCCTGTTCAGGGAAGTTCTATGAAATGCTGCAGGTGGTCGACCAAACGAATCAAAGTATTGTCCAACTTTGTTATTGTCTATGTGAATGGCTACCCAATGTGAACCAGGTTGCGTATCCGAATCCAGATTACTTATTAAGAACGTAGGCGCTTCGTTACGAAAGGGCAATCTGTTTGCTGCGTACACATTATTTTGTAGAGACCAATGAAATTTAAATAAGCATTCCCTGATCTCAATGGTGTTCATGTTTCTAACTTGTGCTATCTTGTGAAGATTACTCTTGTTAATGTTCTGTGGTAATTTCAGAGATGACTATTTATTAAATTAAATTAATTAAATTAAAATTATTATGTTATAATATAATATTATTATTTATGAAATAAACACATTTATTCTTACGTAAGTACATTACAACTAGCGCATAATATTTATCCTATGTTAACTACTATAGTCTACGATAACATTGCGGTTCTTATCTATTTCAATAACATTATCGAACTCGGCATACACAATACAGTTTATAGTTTGAGATAGAGATGATTCAAAACGAACTTCTAATCTTACACTTCCATTCCTTATCAAATTCCAATGACTTGATGAGTTAGCTGATAAATCAGGAGTTAAGTCAAAAGCTAGTAAATAGTAACCTTTAGCATACTGTTCCTTAGATATCCCATTGCCTTCGTTAAGAAAATGTATACCCGTTCCTGAGAATAACGTATGATAGACTGTAGTGAAGATATTATTCTCGAACGATGGTTGTAATGCTTTCGAAGGTATTCGCTGACCATCGATATACAAGCAAAATGAACTCATATCATAATTCTCGAAATTAAAGGGATTTTTAATCGGACTTCCATTAAACGCTGCGTTATTAACAAAGCCAACAATGCATCGTTTAGGAACCTGCCCTAGAAAAATATTATCCAGTGTTTTTCCCTGAACTCCTGATGGTATGGTTAAAACTTTAACTTCAGCTCGAGTGATAGGGTATTTAGCTGTAGTAGCGGCTAAAACTCTTTGGTGTGCGAGTAAAACTGTTGGATTGATTCGAGCTCTACGGACAATGAGAGTAGCATCTACAATGCGTACTTTTAACATTAAATCATTCGAAGAAGCCATTAAATTAAATGTTTCTCTAGATCGAACTAATTTTATAGACATATCTACACCGTTAATCAAAAATTTATCTTGATTGAACAAATCACCATGTAAATGTCCAATCATTTCAATTTCTTTACTCTCAGCTGCAAACTCTTGACGCTTTACGAATCCTTTATAAGTATCATCAGCTGAATTCATTTTTCAGATGTATCTTCATACCAAAGACCACAAGTTAGATGTGAATCTTTAGCTGTCGGTGCATAATTCAATAAAGTTTCTATGTAGGCTCGATAGGCATATGTATTGTTTGGAGGTGACACCAGTTTTTGATTCAGATAAACATCAAGCTGATTGTAAAGTGAATGCAGCCAATTATTAACTGGAGCCACTACTGTTGATGCTGTTAGCTTGATGGAGTCTTGATTCAATATTTTTGCTTTTATATGTATCAACGTATGTGATAAATCTATGTAGTCGTCACCTGCTCCTGGCACTTGGAATTCTATGGGTCCATCATCGGCTAGTGATGATATTGGCTTGTAATGTATCCATGATCCATTTTCTATACTAGTTTGTGTGGATGGCAAAGCGAATAAATCTAGTTCTGACTTAATACATTCGCAGGAATGACTGTGTAAAAAAGACATTATAAAATGTCGTTAGGAAAAAATATCTTTCAATTTATTTTGTTTTGATTTTTTAGCAGAAGCAATCGCTTTAGCGGTTGAAGGTGAAATGAATGCAGATTGACGTTTTCTCTTTGTTATATATCCCGAACCAGACATGTTAAGTCTATCTATTTTTGCATCTGCTTTTCTTTTCAGGTTTGAGCTTGCTTCTTTTAGCCGAGACTTAAAAGATTCTTCCATAGGACGTGAACTAACCATGTCTGATAAGAGACCAACTCCTGCATTTAAAGCTTCTTTACCAATCACTCGAGCTCCGCTAGAAAGTAACGGTAAGACTGATCTAAACAATCCTCCCAAGAAACTTCCGATTCCATGTCCACGTTGATATGGGGCTCCCTTGTAAATTACACCAATATCTGATCCGGCTTGGTGGGAATAGTAATGTTCATAAGGACATGCGACTTTTTCTCGTTGAGGATACATTATAATTTAATAAAATGAAGTTTAATACACACTGTTCCAAACTGGAATGGTATGCTTTGTCCAGTGCTTGTTCTCATATCTATTTCAATTGTATCAAACTCCCTCCGCATGACTGGCAATTAGTGAGGTGGTGAAAATACATACATCTTATTAGCACCGTAAATATACTTAGAAGCATCTAACGGTATAATTCTCAACAATGGAGTCATCACATCTCCAACAATCTGTGGTTCAATTATATCACAATAAACGAACAATTGAGATGGTAACCCTAAATGCAAGTTAGCTGGACATTTTCCAAAACTTTTACCAAAGAGGTTTCTGTTCGGATCGAATCCGAGTTGTAGCGCTAACTTAGGAGATAATGTCAATGATTTAATATTTTGATCTAACACTGCAACATTCACAAACTTTGATAACTCATCATAACGAAATCTAACATTCTCCTTAATGTTATTTAATGCTAATAAAATATGATTAATACTGTTATATTTTGTTGCTGGTATATGACTTTTATAGTAAGCTGTGGAAGCTTGACGTTCATTTGGCATCATCATCATTTTTTTTATGTAAACAACATTTTCATGTTCTTGAACAGTAAACATTGTACATGGATATTGGAACTCAACAACACCAACACATCACTTCCCTTCGAGTATTATGGGTTTTGGTAATTTAGTTGAAAAGATGGTTGTTTTGTTATCTGGAAAGTACTCCATAGAACTGTTGCTAAGTAATGTTAAATAAAAACTTTCTTTTATCATAATTGTCTTAAAGTGGAAGCCAAAATCCAAGTATTAAATTTATCTTGATAACCTTCCCACTTCACTAACACTTTCTTTCTGTTACCAGAGAAGCGAGAACCGATAATTTTATCTATTTTATAGTTTGAAGTGGGGTTATAAATTACTTTTTGAAGTTCTCTTTCATAAAAAGTTCCCACAATTGTCTCATTTTGTAAATCTTTCAATGTATAAACTACCCACGGTGACCTATTTATAACTGAAGATATAATGAAAATTTCATTGCTCCAATTAGATTCGTAACCTTTTTGAAATACATGCTTATATTTTGTGATTCTCACATGATCACCAATATGAAACTTTGGTATTGGAGTATCAGGTGAATTTTTCATATTTCTACCCCTGTCATATAAATTATTCCAAACTGTCATTATATTACTTGGATTCACTTCACTTGGACACATCTTTATACTGGAATGATAACCATGATTATAAGCATGCATTAGGTCTTGTAAAATATCTATGTATTGATATGTATTTTTATGTGTAAAATATCTCCACATTTTCATTTTAAGTGTTCTCTGAAATCTTTCTACAATACTTGCTTTGATATCAGGATTATTTGTAGTGTAATAATTAATATTTTTACTTTTAAAGTATCTCTGTACATCTTTTGAAACAAATTCTGTACCTTTCTCAGATTGTATGTGAGTTGGAGTAGTATTAACTTCATTGAATATGCTTTCAAAACACTTTTTAATAGTTTCAGATTTTTTATTTTTCAAAGGTCTAGCAAAAGCATACTTGGAAAACACATCAATTACACAAAGTATGTTGTTATAACCATTATTGTACTTGGAATAAGTTCTCATGTCACTCAAGTCTGCCTGCCAGAGTTCGTTAAGATTAGATAAAATATATTTATTCCTAGGAAATTTTCTATGAATAGGTTTATGTAGTGTATATGCTTCTTGTGCCTGTAACCATGATATTTAAAATGATATTAAAAATCATTTTTACTCATTTTACCTTTCATTGCTTTTACTAATTTGTTGATACTACCAAAACCAGCAGGATGTGCAGGATCACAAAATATTTCATTTATTTCTAGTAAGGGCTCCATTTCTCCCAGTCAAGTTTGTTACGCAGCTTCTTTATATATTTAGTAGTTGATGATGCAGAAATTTCATCATCTGTTGAATTTTCTTTAAGTTAATGTTTATGTGGCAGCTTCACTGCTTGTTTATTAGTGGGTGTAGTAAATTCTTCATCTGTCGTATGTCCTCCAAGATCATTCAATTTTAGTTTATTTATAAAAGCGCTTCTTTTCGGATTCCCTATGTAAGTGAGTGGTATTTTAATATCTTTTAATGCTTTTGAAAAATTATCTCAACCTATTGGTTCGTTTCTCTTAAGTGGTCTAAGTAAATCATTTACCAAATCAACAATATTACCCCCTGGATTTTTTTCGTTATTTATAACTACTGTACCATCATCTTCCCAACTAATTTTGTTTTTAGTTGATGAAATCAAATTCAATAATAATTCACCTTTCTTGGTATATGATTTGGGTATTAAACTGAGAATTTGATTGGTACTGTATAGAGGACTTCCGTAAGATGTAGTACTTTCTTCGTATTTTTCTTCTTCATCCGAAGTCTGAGCAACAACTGGACCTTGGGTATCAGTATTTTTATTTTTATAAGAAGCATTAACTTTTACGCTGACGTCGGATAATTCTATATTTTTAGAAATTATTGTTATTTCAAATGGTTGCCGTTCTTTCTCAACTAAGTGTAGGTATCTAGTTAAAATTTGTAAATATAATATAGATTTTTTCCTGTCATCCATATTTGAGTTCAATACATTTTTCATTTCTGTTTCTAATCTGGCTATCGGATTATCAACATTGCTGTGCTGATTTAACCTCTCTAACAGACTAGGTTCAATGAGTAACATTTTTTTAGCATGTTCCATTTTACTAAACAAGAGAACCAAGTAATGCACTTAAAATTGAACCCAGTATTATTGGTAGAAATGCACCACCCTTTTGTACTAAAATACTTTTTCTTATTTTATTTGTACCTTTGCGTACTAACTTGCGAAGAACAGATTTATATTTTTTAATTTTTTTCTTATTATTTTCTTCCAGCGGCACTTTGCCTTGCAAAATGTTATGAACGCATTCGCAAATGCAATTTATTTCATCTTCATTACAAGATTTTAGAAGAGCTATTTTATATTTTGGTTTGAGTGCATGTAGCGCACTCAATAAATCTTTATGCGTCTTGAGACTACGTGACATTATTTGTAAATGACGGAAATTTGTTGGTTCTGAGCATATTTAAACCCCTTTATTGGAACATATACAGCACAATGTCCATCACAGGGGAAAATATTTGTCTTAATACGACATATATCATTAGTGTCTTGTTTCAGATCAATCATCAAATAACCGTGTGCTTCTTTGGTTGCATCTCTGTAGGCATCTTCTATGAACTTTAAGTTTTCTGGTGAAACTTGACGTTGCAAATATTGAATTTGCGTTTTATCTCGAGGATTTTTGAAATAAATGATATAACTGGAATTCAGTGAAATATCTCTCTGTCCTTTACCTTGATGAAATAAGTTCTGTGTTATGTAAAATACACGTTAAGTTTCTATGATGACTGCCTTTAGTCAATATATCAACAATTCGTCCATCGGATTCTCTCATAAGATCATCATTAATAATTATGAGATTTGCATCTTTACCATCAAACATAGTAAGATCTGGAATACCTTGACAGTAGTTTACGTTTTGTAAGTTATACAATGGTTGCATTTCATCATAACACCACGTTATTTGTTTGAAAGTAGTGTTGCAAATATTACTAGCATATTTTATAAACGTAACAAAATTTGATTTTCCACAGCCACTTGGGTCCTGCAACTATTGCAGTAAATGGATGAACAAAGTGAAACATTCTGGTTCGTGTAATCACTAAGGGGTTTGGTAAGTACTTAAATAATTTCTATGGTAGGTAGTCAATATATTTATTTCAATAAAAATAACATTGATAGTAGCTTAAACTAATTACTAAAATAAACACTTATATTAAATTGGATTGAAGTTTACATCAACACTAGAATGGAGAAAAAATACAATAGTTGTAGGAAACTACTTAAACTATATTTACATTATTGAATTAAAGTATACACACAAAGGAACCACTTACATAACATTATTTACATCTAAGTGCATCAATTTTACATAAATTCTTGCAACTTATAATGACCCCATGCTAACGTGTCAACATTATTGGGTAAGATATGTCGTTTAGTGTCGTTACATGACAAAGATATTTTGCTAATCTGCTGCGTAAATATAGTATGTTTTATTGATCTAAACCTATACATTGTGCTATATTCAATGCTCCTATTCAAAAGACATGACTTGTAGTTTTTCATTGACATCCTTTGAGTGATACATTTATTAACGCCTTTGGATTTTGCAGTTAATTTTGTTTTAGTTTGTATTTGCATACATTTTAGATCTTAACCCTACAAACTCTTTTACTATTTCACCGTTATTTTCATCTTTGAAAAATCCTAACTTCTTTTTATTTATTTGATGATAGCCATGGATATTATTTGTATGGTAACTAGAAGTATCAAATAGTGGTGGTATATCAGGCTTGATGTCTTCATAAAAAATTTCGGTAAAAATTTGGCATGTGAAACTATCGGTATCAGTGTACATTAATTTAACTTTGTTGTCAAACTTTTTTAATATGTATTCATAATGAAAATCATACATGAGAATTTTCGATATATCCAAAATTGAGAAACCTAAGTAGATGGGTTTATCATAAGTAATTTTTGTTTTATTAAGCTGTACGGCTACCAAATTTTCAGAAAAAACTGAAATGTTTCTGAATTCAGGTTTAGCTATCAGATCTTGAACACCCAAAGATTTACCTCGATTTTCCCAGTGGGTAAGTAGCTTGACATTTACTCGTTTTTAACGTTCTCCATAGTTTTCCAAACACTGAATTATTCATAAATTTGAAAAAATCTTTTTCAAAATCGGATACAGCTTTTGTTCTTAACTCTGTGTTTAAATCTATATACTTTTGTAACCATGAACTTTGTTCAAATTTCAATATTCTATTGACTTTGACTTTGACTTTATTTTAAGACACTGCTTCAAATTTCTATAGTGAATTATGTACTTTGATTTGTTTTTTAAATTAGGTATTAGTTTTTTTTCTTTTGATTTCCCCGCACATATATTTTCAGGACATAATGGTAGATCGGAATGTAAGTCATGAAGTTCCTTTGGATAATCCAAATCAACTTCTAAAATGTAACCGATCTTTGAAGTATCAGAAACATTGAAATCTGTCTGTGGGCTCACCCATTCGAAACCTCTCTCAGGAAGGAACTGTGACATAGCCCAGCCATAGAGATTGTTTGCATCAAAATAAGCTAAATAAGATGCAGGTATATCTTCATCAAAATCATCTAAAAATTTATTATTTGCTTTTGCATGACGATTGCTACATTGAGATATGCCCCCTCTAATACCTGACTTGATAAAGGCAATCTGGTCAATGTCTGTAAGTAATTCTAATTTCACTTTGGTTTTTTTAAGCATTGCATCCCAACTAAGTCCTGGAGCTGTATAATAATGAGTTGGATCTAAACCATAGATATCAAGACAAAGTGCACGGAAATTTTCAAAAATATCAGCTAGCAACAACACGTCAGTTTTTAAATATAAATTTGAATAATCTAACATGTTTTGACAGTTAAAGTGTTGCCAAACATCCTAAGCACGGTTATAATCTTCGTCGGAAATTGATGTATCAGTAAGTGAACTATAAAATTTATCTTGATTTGGCAAAGAGGTTAAATTAAGACATTCATGAGATAAATTCATAAGGGTAAACACCAACTTTCTTCGAAGACGAACAAAATCTTCTTTAGCAGGAAATTGGTTTTTTAGTTCATACAAATTATCATCTTTAAGATTTTTGGCTAGTTGATCAAGGCTGCATGGTAAAAATTTGAAAGAATCTACAAATCTTAAACAAATTTTTTGATTATTAACTGTTAAATGTTTTGTAAATGATATATATTTTTCTTTATTTTGAGGAATAATATCAACTTCTCCTTCAAAAGAATTAAGAGCATGCACAATAAAATGCGCATCGTAATTACTTAAATTATGCACAAAAACTGAAATATAACGAGGAGCACGAAATTTTTTTTCGCATATTTCATGTGCAACACCTCTGAAGTCACCAGTTTGCTAATCAAAATCTAGGAATCTTTCACCATTTAAATTGGTTTCACAAATGTGACAAATTGTTGCATTAGTTATATTATCGCTATCTGCAGTTGAAAGAGACTTAGGAGTTTTCTGAAAACAATTTTTTCTACTTATTAGTTTTAAATCATCATACAATTTATTGATGAATATGCTGGCGCTGTCAGGACCACTGTATGTTTCATACTTAGACAAACTAACATCGTATGCACATTTGATGTAGTACCCGAAACTATAAGGCTCATGTTTTTGAACATTACTAGTGTATGGTTTTGATGGGTCTTTAGCACATGTTTGTATGGGGTTTAAAAATGCTTCAAAATCGGCGTATACTACAAAAGGGATTCTAAGGGTTTTTTCAAATTTATCGAATTGCAATGTATCATTGGATACCGGCTGTCCAAACCAATTCTTCGAAGTTTTCTCACTATTGGGCAAAATAGTTTTAATATGAGAACAGTCATGCTGTTGATGACTAGTTAATCTATCTGCAGTGGTAAAGCGCAGCAAACATCCATCACACAAATAAACTGCGCCATTAGTATTAGACAACTGTTTACTCACTAATCGTGAGAGACTTTTAATGTAGCAGTAGTGACCATTATTTCCATTTTGTAAATATAATAAGTTGACATGTCTGCTTTTTCGTGATTGTGAAGTAAAGCGGACCTACAATGTAATGCTTTTGGGACTTGGTATTAAACTCTAATCCAAAAACATTAATACTGATGTTATTTTGTTTTTCGATTTTAGATATGTCTGTTTACTTAATCGGGAACGATACACCATCAAATTTAAGTTTATTTACATGAGCACTGTAAGATGTCGGTCTTTCTGTATGTTTTTTTACAGGATATAGTGCTGAAAGTAATGCCCATTTGAAACATAAATTATCTGAGTTTTGTACGTTTATTACTGCCTTTTTTAACTTTATATCTTTAGGTAAATCTATATAAGAGGTGCCTCTTAGTGGATTAAATTTATTTATATTGAGTTCTATGTAATTGATTTTAGTTAGACTCCATCCGCTGTCTTTTTTCTCAAAAGAGCTTATTTTGTTCGCTAAAGTGTCACATAAAGTTGTTACAAAAATATTTAAATCATCTGCTTGAGAAACTATAAAGTTGTATAAAATAAAACTGCCGCACTCATTGCATTACACCAATATAATTATTAATTACCACTTTTAGCTATCACAATCAAAGATCACAATGTTACCGCTTCGTTGGCAAAACCACCCGTCTTTCCCCGAAGTGACATAAAAGACATTATATTTTCGCGGGCGCCCATCCACAGATAAAACACGCTTGAGACCACAGTGCCACGCGGTGTTGCCAACTCGGCCATGCTGCATGGTGCCCGCCCCGGGCACCCCACGAGTCGGGATAAATCACTGTAACAATAAACAGCCGTTAATCGTGCGCCTAAATTATACTGTATCATAAAACAGTCCCATAATGGAATTTTGCTCATTTTATCATTCTTTACACTGAAATAGCTCGACAACATGACCCAAATTAAAAGGAATATGCCGCACTTAGGAAACCCTAAAGGGACTATACCACACTTAGGAAACCCTAAAGGGACTATGCCAGACTTAGAAAACCCTAAAGGGACTATGCCACACTTAGGAAACCCTAAAGGGACTATGCCACACTTAGGAACCCAGAGCTATGAGAGCTCAACACAACTTGCCCTTAAAGAGCATTTTACTCACTTAAGCGTACCAAGTTGTTAAAGTCGTCTTGCTCTTAAAGAGTATTTTTCTCACTTAAGAGTACCAAGATCAACTTTGAGCCCACATGTCAATATTCAAATGATATTATAAAATTATTGAGCAATATTCCAGATTATACTCTTAGTGTATATTTTATCACGGCTCGCTTAAATTTCAAAATTAAGAATTGCAATTTGTCAAACTAAAAGTAGCAATACATAAATGACATTCTTACACTTTTTTTTTTTACGGGAAATATCAATTTATTTAATAATCATCAGCAAATATTATCGATTCTGTTCCACTTTTGCAGTTTCATATAAAATATATATATTAATACAAGATCTTCTTTGCCAACACGGTTATAATCATGAAAATTAGAGATTTTCTTGATCTAGGTCCCAATTACCAATATTAATCCAAGGTTTCATATTTTCCGCCACAGCCGTGCCATTATATTTCCTAGAACTTCTTTCACTTCCTCTCAGATCCACTACCGCATACCTGTCATGACCCAAAACTTTCTTAACTTGGAATGGACCTCTAAAAGATGGTAATAATTTTCTACTTTGTCCGTCGTTACTCTGGCTTTGTATTTTTACCAATACCAAGTCTCCTTCGGTATACTGTTTAGCTTTTACGCGGCAGTTATCAAATTTTCTTTTCTGATATTCAGCACTGGTCTTTATATTACTATCAACTTTTTCACGTATTTGGGTTACATCTAGCGGTACCTCATCGTGAGAGTCTGGAGCTAAACTATAATTATCCATGCGTAATCTATAACCGAACATGACTTCACAAGGAACAGCTCGAGTAGTTTTATGTATTGTACTATTTAAACCTTGTTGTAAAGCTTTAATGCATTGGTCCCACTTGTCGTCGTTAGTATCAGCGCCCATAGCTTTCAGAGATTCTAAAATAGTCTTATTAAACCTTTCAACCTGTCCATTAGCACGAGGCACACCCGTTGCCACTATGTGTAATCTTATGTTTCTATTCGCGCAATATTGAGTAAATTTAGATGAAGTAAAACACGAAGCTACATCAGTGATTATTCGTCTAGCGTTACCGAATGTTTTAGATATGTTTTCTAATTCTTTAATTACTCCTACTGTACAGGTCTTACGAACGGCGGATATAAAAACGAATTTTGTAAATGCATCTACAACAACCAGTATATACTTGTTTTTATTTTTAGTAGTCACGAAAGGACCAAGATGGTCTAAATGTAACGTATGAAACGGTTGCGCATATTTGGGTAATGGATAAAGCTCTCCTTCTTTTGGTCCACCTTTATTTTTATGATATATACAATTCAAACAGTTTTTAATATATTTTTTTACTATTTTTCGCATGCGTGGAAACCAATATAAAGAATGAATACGCTCAACCGTTTTATCTAACGAGAAGTGACCTACGTCATCATGGTTACTTCTTATTATCTGCCAAATACAGCTTTTTGGAACAACCCAACGACGGCCATAATTAGTTCTGCGATACACTTCTCCACCTAATAATTCGTAATTGTTAAAAATTTCCTTATTTATTTCGGCCTGTCCTGATTCTAGAATATCCCTGATTTTAACTAATTTTGGATCTTGGACCTGAACTGCAAGTAACCAATCACTTTCCGTTATTGACATGATAATTTCGGTTTCTGATTTTTGTCCAGAAGGTACAGGGTTTCTACTAAGGGCATCAACGTGTTGCATTCGACTACCATCCCTATGTAATATATCAAATGAAAACTCCTGGGTCGACGATACCCACCTTGCTATTCGAGGAATAATATCTTTCTTGTTTATAGCGTATCTGACAGCACTACAATCCGTGATAATTTTGAAATGACTACCTAATAAGTATAAACGAAATTTTTGTAGTGAACAAACTATTGCCAACAGTTCCAGTTCGAAAGAGTGATATTTCTTTTCGTCGTCAGTAGTCTGTCTACTATAATAATGTACGACCTTCTCATCTTCGTCTCCAACTTGTGTTAAAATTCCAGCTAACCCTTCTCTACTAGCATCCGTGTACAAAATAGTTTCCTTATTTGGGTCAAAAATAGCTAAAACACTTTCGGTTGTTAGTTTTTCTCTTAAATCGTAAAAAGCTTTACTTTGTACTTCACCCCATTCCCAGACCGAATTTTTCTTTAATAGTTTTGTAAGAGGAGTTGACAAGATAGCACAATTTCTTATAAATTTCCGAAAATAGCTAATAAGACCCAAAAATTGCCGAAGTTGATGCACTGTTTTTGGTATAGGGAAATTCTTTACTGCTTCCAATTTGGTTTCATTTGGCATAACGCACCCCGATTTAATTTTATATCCTAAGAATTCAATCTCATGTTTAAAGAAATTGCACTTTTTCAAATTTAATGTTAAACCATTTTGCTTAAATATTTTTAAAATGTTTTCGAGTCATTTTATATTTTCCTCTACAGTTTGTGAAACTAAATATACGTCATCTAGATATACAATTACATTTCCAAACCTTAAATTACCTAATGTTTTATTCATCATCTGTTGAAAACAAGACGGTGCATTTGCCAGACCAAATGGGAGTCGTAAGAATTCATATTGTTCATCCTCGGTTATAAACGCAGTTTTATCGACTGAATCTTTATGCACCCCAATCTGGTAGTATCCGCTTTTTAAATCTAAGCTAGTGAACACTTTGTAACCTTGTAGCCTATCCACCAAATCCTCAATTCGGGGCATAGGATATTTGTCTTTAATTGTTATCTTATTCAATGCTCTATAGTCTATACAAAGCCGTTTCTCCCCATTTTTTTTACTTTCATACGGTGAATTACTGTCACGTATAATATTATTTTCAAGTAATTCACTAACCATTTCTCGAATAATTTGCCTATCTGAATAGGAGGTTCTATAAGGTCTATACTGAATTGGCTGTGAGCTAGATAATTTTATTTCCATCTCATGATTAGTAACTTTACCTAGCTCTCTTATGTTATTGGCTACACAAGTATTATAGTGATTAAGTAGAGTAATTAATTCAGTGAGATGTGAATTTGCATTTATTTCAGATGTAACAACATGATTACAAATCTCCTTTAAATCACTCGCATATTGAAATTGCAAAAGATCACCTACTCTAGAATATATAAATCAAAACGCTAAATCAAAACGCTCTGTTATGTTTCTTCCAATTAATAAATCACAACCAACCAAGTCATCAATTACATAAAAATCAACATCATGTAACGCAATTGAATCAAAAGAAATATCAACTAAAACTTTTTTGGTTACTTTTTTATAATTTCGTTTAGAAAAACATTGTAATATTACAGGAGAAGGTAATTCAATAAATTTCAATGAAAGTTTATTTACTAATGACTCAGCAATAAGTGAGCAACTACTTCCAGTATCTATGAAAGCCTCGTGACAGGTGTCAAAAATAAGAACCTTTTTAATGAACTTTTGTTTTGAATCTGAAGAAATGAATTTTGTTTCGTGCTGCTCCGGTTTAACAGCAAATTTAACTAAATTCTTTTTTTGATAACATACAGATTCTATGTGCCCCCTTTTTCCACAAAAATCACACTTATTTGCCTCACAATGCATTTTTTTGTGATTACCCCCACAAATGTAACACTTGATAATTTTTCGATTTTGGGTTTGATTGTAATAATTATTATTATTATTACTATCCGAACTAACACATGAAGAGCTAGGATGATTTGACACATTTGAATGTACTTGTAAACTTCTATCAACTGATATTAATTTTTGATTACTAATAGTTTTAGTTTGCCCGTCACGTGAATTATTTATTTGCTTAATATTTTTTTTATAAAATCGTCCATGTAAATAGCTAGCTAAATCATCACATGTTTTGAAATTACCAGATTCTGAGGTAGAATAATCACTGATGTTACCTACTATAATAGACACAATGTCTTGCTCTGAAAAGTTTAAACACAAACGATCAATTTTACATTTTTGTTCAAAATAAAATTCGTACTGCAATTGATTGTCTACAGGCTTTCTCTCAACGATGTCTTTTAAAAGTTCGAACATGTTCCTCTGTATTTGAAAAGTTGCTAGTAATTTAGATTTCCAATCCTTCCATTGCCATAGGGGCCACTGGTCATCTGTACGTAATAATGAATCGTACCAAACTTTAGCCGGGCCCTTTAGCTTATTTAGGGCTTGAAAACGCGTTGTCTCATCTGACCATGCAAAGGTTTGCGCGTAAGACTTTATAATGTTTAACCATGCATTTCTGTTGTCTTCTAACGGGTCAAAGTCCGGTATTATATTGTTTAGAGTACTCACAGCCTCGGTATCTTTACGGGATACCTTATTGCGTTTCCTTGGCGGTGATGGTGTTCTAGCACTCGAAGAACTTGAAGTAGAACGAGCTCGACTGCGTTTAGACTGTTTTCTTCCCATGGCGTAAGTTGCAACACACTTCTGATATAAAATAAAACTGCCGCACTCATTGCATTACACCAATATAATTATTAATTACCACTTAGCTATCACAATCAAAGATCACAATGTTACCGCTTCGTTGGCAAAACCACCCGTCCTTCCCCGAAGTGACATAAAAGACATAATATTTTCGCGGGCGCCCATCGACAGATAAAACACGCTTGAGACCACAGTGCCACGCGGTGTTGCCAACAGTTGTTTGTTTGAAAATCAAATGAATTAGAAATATTTTTGGTCTGTTGGACAAAATCTGCATGAAGCACAAAATTAATTTTAACAGTAGCATGTTGTTTAAGGGTATCATCAATTAAGAAAAACATTTCGCTTTTTATTGAATCGAGAAAAGATTCTGGCGTTTGAAAAACTAAGTCAGATTGTTCTTTACTTTTGATTTTGTAAGTTATGATACGCTGTCCGAAAGCTGACTCTATAACGGATACATTTTCGAACGAGTTATGTGATTTTAATATATTATTTTTATGAGTATTACTTTTTAGATGATTAGCAAAATATCTTTTACTAACAAGTATATTACATATATCGCAATGTACCTTGCCCACTACTGAAGTATCTTCTTCGTTTCGAGGTCTTTTTGAAGAACTGTTGTTTTCAACGTCAGCTTCAGCACTTCTTTTCAACGCTCCTCCAAGCCCCGTTTGAACCACGTTAGATGATGATGATGATGGTTGACTGTAAGAGGAGTACGAAACATTAAAATCTAACAGTTGTGAATACAACATCCTGGACGATGCAATCAAAAATATGTTGTCTTCTTACCTCATATTATTCTCAACCAATGCACATATCTGATACATTTCATCGTCATATGTGGGATCGAACAATTTAATATTTGTTTCAGCTTCTTCACAAAGGATCATGAGATCTATGTCTTCACATACTTCTTTCAATTCACATTTATCAATACTTTGACTACATTCAAACATTTCCGAATCTTCAGTATTAGCAAAGAATGCACTGACGACAACACGATCCATTTTTTAGAGCAATTGACAGCAATGAGGTTAAATTATAAATGATGTTCTCTTCACATTTAAGGGTCTTCTTATACACCAAGACAAGTTAAAAAATAAAGTAATTAGTATCTATTTACAACATATTGTTCCTAATCGTAAGTCCTTTACAATACAAGTAAGTAAACACGTATTGTCCTTAATAACCACTATTTGTTAAATAACATTTTTTGCTTGAGTCTTCACTTGAAATTTCTTTTGTTATGTTATAAATAGCCTTATTGATTTCATCAAAAAAATTGTTTTTCTCGGTGGTATAATATTTTATTCTCATTTTAGTATTTTTCCAATGATCGGAAGCAGGTAGTTTTGCGATTTCACTAAGATCATAAATTTCTATTTTGATTAAGTGCTCTTCTTCAATCTTTGTTTGTTGTAATAAAAGCTACCCCTCCATTTGACGATTTCAATACTGATGAAGATTGTTTTTTCTTCTTTTTATTTTTAGAAAAGTCAAAAAACTCGTCAAGGTTTTCTGTTTCTTCACGTTTCCTTTTGAGTGTTTTGGATTCTATTTTCAAATTATTATCGTTAGTATCTTCATCCGACAGTTGAGGTTGGAAGTAATATTGTTTGTATGTATTTTCTTAAATAAGATTAAGATTGTAAGATTGAATTCTGTAATATAAATTACAATTGCTATGAGAAATATAATAATAAGTTTAAATTTACAAAGTATTCGATAAGTAAATAGATACATAAACTCTTTATTAAAGAAACATAAATAATATTTTGAAAAATCATGATTATAAATAAGCAAAAATTATAAATAATGAAAAAATATTATAAAAAAACTCACGTCCATTCTAGTGCTGATAGATGATTATAAACTTCGGTTAAATTTGTTTTAAACTTATTATTCCCACTTCAGACCTCACAATTCAACGTCCACTTAATACTGAGTGTATTTTGTTTGTACTTTGTATTGCTTTTATAAGAAGAAACACTACATTAAGTAATGATTTTAGTAATTAAAACATTAAACTTTGTTTGTAATTTGTATTGCTTTTATAAGAAGAAACACTACATTAAGTAATGGTTTTGGTAAATAAAACATTAAACTATCTTTGAGGACCGGGCAAATTCCATGCAGTTAAGATATCGTGTTTACATATACCTAATGGTATACATAGTTAATATAAACGACACTGTAATTAATGATATATTGCTATATGAGAAACATTTAATTTAATGGCTTCTTCGAATGATTTAAATTTAAAAGTATGCATTGTAGATGCTACTCTCATTGTCCGTAGAGCTCGAATCAATCCAACAGTTTTACTCGCACACCAAAAAGTTTTAGCCTCTACTACAGCTAAATACCCTATCACTCGAGCTGAAGTTAAAGTTTTAACCATACCATCAGGAGTTCAGGGAAAAACACTGGACAATATTTTTCTAGGGCAGGTTCCTAAACGATGCATTGTTGGCTTTGTTAATAACGCAGCGTTTAATGGAAGTCTGATTAAAAAATCCTTTAATTTTGAGAATTATGATATGAGTTCATTTTGTTTGTATATCGATGGTCAGCAAATACCTTCGAAAGCATTACAACCATCGTTCGAGAATAATATCTTCACTACAGTCTATCATACGTTATTCTCAGGAACGGGTATACATTTTCTTAACGAAGGCAATGGGATATCTAGGGAACAGTATGCTAAAGGTTACTATTTACTAGCTTTTGACTTAACTCCTGATTTATCAGCTAACTCATCAAGTCATTGGAATTTGATAAGGAATGGAAGTGTAAGATTAGAAGTTCGTTTTGAATCATCTCTATCTCAAACTATAAACTGTATTGTGTATGCCGAGTTCGATAATGTTATTGAAATAGATAAGAACCGCAATGTTATCGTAGACTATAGTAATTAACATAGGATAAATATTATGCGCTAGTTGTAATGTACTTACGTAAGAATAAATGTGTTTATTTCATAAATAAAAATATTATATTATAACATGCATTTATTTTATTGAAAAGTCCCTTTAAATATCGCTATAATATCGCTGGTAAAAATCTTAATATAACAGATTCTATTAGGGACCTGGGCGTAATATTTTATAGCAAGTTGAGATTTGAAGAGCACGTTAATACTGTTGTGACAGCATCTTTCAAGTTACTCGATTTCATTTTTAGGCAATCAAAGGATTTTAAAAATCCAACAACAATTCTACGCCTTTACAACAGTTTAATTCGTAGTAAGCTTGAATATTGTTGCCAAGTATGGTCTCCTATTTACAGGAAGCATAGTGATAGACTCGAAAGCGTTCAAAAAAGAATTATTAAATATTTAGTTTATAGGTTTAAGAATCTAAGTCATAATGAACGCTATGAAGATATTATTGGCAGCTTTAAGTTGCAATTGCTTTCAAACCGTAGATCTCTCGTAGACATGAAGTTTCTACATCATTTATTCAATGGAAAGATCGATGATAGTGAACTGTTGAGTAGATTTAATATTAAAATACCTCAGAGATCCCCTCGCAACCCATGTTTGTTCTTTAAGACGGAAAAAACTAAAACGAACCTTGGTCATAATAGTCCAATTAATCGCATCTCTCGTTCTTTTAATGAGTACTTAAAAGAAGATGTAACGTTAGACAGTGGTTGCGACGGGCTCTCACTTTTCTTAAGTAAATGCAATCAAACATTTAATAAATTTAATTAATAACTAATTTTAAGTAATCATTGTTTAGTTATCTTTAATTTTATGTTTTTGTTATTTTTTATATAGCATAATTTAATCCTTGTTATCATTTGAATGATGTGTTCTCCTATAATCAGTTGTACATAATAGCATAAGTATATCCTAAGAATGTATGTAATGTAAACCAATATGTACGACAGTTGGAGATCCATATAAATAAATAAATAAAAAATAAATAAATAAATAAATAAATAGTCGTCTCTGAAATTACCACAGAACATTAACAAGAGTAATCTTCACAAGATAGCACAAGTTAGAAACAAGATAGCACAAGTTAGAAACAAGATAGCACAAGTTAGAAACAAGATAGCACAAGTTAGAAACATGAACACCATTGAGATCAGGGAATGCTTATTTAAAATTCATTGGTCTCTACAAAATAATGTGTACGCAGCGAACAGATTGCCCTTTCGTACCGAAGCGCCTACGTTCTTAATAAGTAATCTGGATTCGGATACGCAACCTGGTTTACATTGGGTAGCCATTCACATAGACAATAACAAAGTTGGACAATACTTTGACTCGTTTGGTCGACCACCTGCTCCTCCCCAAGGGGACCAGATGGGTGGGCCAGAACTGCCGAATCCCTACTACTCCAGTCTGGTACTTGTAGACGATTTATATTAATGTCATCAATTGGATTTCTACTAAGTGCATCAACGTGTTTCATACGCTCACCGGGCCTATACTCAAAGCTAATATCGTACTCTTGGATTAATAACCACCATCTTGCAATACGTGGTATCATATCACGTTTTGTAAGGGTGGCACGCACAACCGTACAATCTGCTACCGCTAGTGTTTCGAGCTCATAACTATTATATATACTTTCCTCGGGAGAGGTTACACGACTAAAATACATAACGGGACGTAGGCAGGAGTTATGCAGGAGTTATCTAATTGTTTTTGTAATAATATACCTGCTATTCCAACTTTACACGCATCTGTATGTATTTCTGTATGAAGTAAGGGGTCATAAAGTGCTAATACAGGCTTAGAACACAAACATATTTTTAATTTTTCAAAACTAGTTAATTGCTCTGGTCTTCCGGGGCTACCATTAATTGGTGGTATCCTTGTGCCATGTCTTAACATGTAAAACATTTTTTACCGGCTAGTTTAGATGTATGATCCTCAATATTAGGTAACGGATATTTATCTTTTGGTGTTGCAGCATTGAGCGCATGATAATCTATATATAATCTACTATCACCATTCTTTTTCTTCACTAATACTACCGGGGAAGCACTACTTTCAAGTGTTCCAATCGTGAATTATTACTCCCATACATTGAAGGAGGAAAAAAACTCGAAGCAATCAATATTAGCTATCAATATTTCTAAAAGAAAAGTATCATGTTTCTGTAGACAACATGTGTTTTATTATCAGCAACATTCAAAGGAATCTCATTCGTTCCTTTAATAAACGATGGACAGAAGCGTCCCGGTAAAAGGATTCGTTTTTTTTTAAATAACGAAAATTGGTTAGATTCTGAATATTTGTTAACCTTTTTCAATGATTGCATTGAAGAAGTAGCACCTGAAAACTCACCATCGACGTCTTCTGAAAAATGCGTCCCTATGGGGACTCATCAGAATCAACGAAGAGGCGAAAATACCGCGCTATTTAGTGAATACGGCTTGGGACACATCTGCAATGCCTACGGTTAGGGTTTCCGTTCCATAGAAGCAAAACTCGTAGAAAAACTAAGGCTTGCTGACCGAGATACAATGTCTCTTTATTTGAATCTCATAGAAAACGCAAGCCAGAGCAAAATGCTATCGGATCAAGAGGAATTGAGTGTTTTCATTGATTTGGATTTAACAAAAATGCAAAACATGTATTTAAGGAATCTAACAAACGAATGAGATCCATGCACAAGGCGCACAAGAATCCCGTAATAAGGAGTATCAAAAATTTCGCCTACATCATGCCAGAAAGCGCTCTCAATCAGCTACAAATGAGGATGTATTTCATACTCTTCTCTACACATCAGATCCATACATTTCCAGTCATAGAAAAACATACGAGTATAGCAAAAGTGTGAAGGCACTTGATGAAGATACCCTAGATCTTTTAAAAGTGAATGAACTTATTATGGATCCCGAAATTCACCAAGTACAATTAAATATAATATACTCATTATGTAATATACATTCATTTCTAATATTATTCTACTTGTAAATCAGTTTTTGTAAATTTTATATTTTGTTAACTAAGTATGTGTAATCATAACTATTAATTTCTTATTCAAATAGATAACAGCTTAAGAAACATTGTTTATTAATAAACTAATTTAATACATTTTTATTTATACATTTTTATTACTACTATGAGTAGTGTGCACTAAAGAAATTAAATAATCTTTTTTTCATTATTTTTATATATATATATATATATATATATATATATATATATATATATATATATATATATATATATATATATATATATATTCCAATAAAAGTATAATATCTGAACTTTACCTAAAGCGCTATTTTATACTTTATGCTTGTGCAAAAATTCAATTGTTTATTTTAACAAATAAAAAAGTTATCGCTTTTTGATCTAATACAGACCTCGATTGCCCATAGTGCGTTCTGCGTTACGTGAGTCTGGCTTTAGATACAAATTCCATTATAAATATTTTAAACGGGCATTAAAATCGATTTAAATTGAATTTCAATAATTTTTATTTTTATTTTCTGTAATAAATATATAAATATGTTTTTATCACTTATTATTATGTGTTAAATAAGTTTCTTATTTCATTATTATACGTATTAGCCGCAACTTAATTTAATTTTATAAGTTAATTTTAATTTTTGTTATATTTGTTCATAACTATGGCGGAATCTAAAGTGCCCAAAATTATTAAGAGCGATTTGTTACAAGTTCCACATCCTATAGATTTGCCGTCGGAATCTTAGGATGATAGACTATTAAATTCTTTAGAACAAAAAAACATAAAGGAAAGAAAACTCCTCCAATACCAGAGATGGATTTAAATATTCTATTAAAATTTATAAAACCATATGATGGATGTAGGGAGACGTTAAACTCATTTATCATAAATTGTAATAATGCTTTCGACTTTGTCAGCCAATTTTGTTTTGTTTTGTTTTGTTTAAGTTCATTTTAAGTCAATTATCGGAGAAAGCGGAAGTAATTTGCTCGATAAAAGATTTTTTGTCTTGGGAACAACTTAAAGAATTTCTAAAAACACAATTTAGCCAAAGAAAACTTTACACACCCTTACTCACTGAACTGCAAGAATGTAAACAAGAGTCTAATGAATATGTTAGTCAATTTTCTCTAGGAATCGAAACTTGCTTATCACAATTACTGATAGAAATATCATTAAATTCGACAAAAGTAAAAGAAATCCCAGGCCGAGTAGCGGCAATGGAGGATCTCGCCCTCCATCATTTTGCAATGGGCCTACACCCTAGAATTTCCAACTTTGTTAGGTGTAGGACACCTAAAAATTTAAATGAAGCAATTAATATAGTTATTTCCGAAGAACGTGTGCATCAGAAGCTTTTTAAAAGAAATGACATGGTGTAATAAATGTAGGTATAATGAACCTTTACAACCCCGACGACAAGTTGTTCACTTAAATAATTCTATGCAAAAATCCACTGAATCTACCCGACCGACTTATAGAATTCTATATCAATCTACTTCGAAAGTCTGTAATTATTGCAAAAATATTGGTCACACAATAGAAAACTGTAAAAAACGAGAGTATAACAATCGACACTGTGGCAAACCTTACTATTCTAGACCACAACAAAGTGTAAATTATTCTCAAGCTATGTCGGATAACGGTCGCGACGAAGTCGATGACGTAAAAAACTAGGTGATATCTCACATCAGTGTCGTGTGAGACACTGAGTCTGCGTAGTTAGCGAAGCCCACTGTTTCTCGAAATGCAAACGTTATTGAGCCTCATTTGGCTTCGATATCTTCTAAGACAAATGAATCTGTTAAACCGATTCAAACCACTGGTATCCACTGTGTCTATATCTGTTGCTAAGCCTGAGATTTAAATTTTTGAAATTACTTCATGATGACATTAATCTTGAATCTTTAATTTCTACTATTTACAGAACATGTAAATCCTACTGTATCTAATAATGATAATGAAATAACACAAAATCCTTCTTCTATATTAAATAACTCTGGAAATAATATTTCCACCGATACTGTGAAACATAATGTCGAATATTCAAAATTCCTCAAGGAAATTGCTTCTAAAACTATACAATATGATACTAAAATTATTGAAAAAAATTAATCTCTTTTTAAAACTAGCTGTAAAATTATTTTAAGTCCAAATTCTATAGATCTAGATGAATCTTCCGCTTATATTCAAGAAATAATGAATAATATAGAAAATTTTAATGAAATTATATATTGCGAAAAACAACTACACTTTTTAATAAAGAATTGTTAAATAATAAGGATATTTATTTAATTTATACAAAAGTTCATCACGATGAATGCACATACCCGGAAATCTTCCATACTCTAAAAAATATAAAATCTTATTTATTACAAAATTATACTAATATAACAGAAATTGCTATTTCAGATTTGAAAATAATTCATTTATCAAAAATACATATTTAATTAGAAACTTGGAAATAATTTAGTCACTAGACTAAGTGAAATACGGGACCTTGGTGTTTAATTGGATAACAAGTTGTTGTTTACTTCTCATATCTCTTGTTTACTTCTCATATGTATTTCGTATATCAAAGGATTTTAAACGGGCGTAAACTCCCATTACATTGTTTAATGCTCTAGTTCGGTCAATCTTGAAGTATTGTTCCACTTGTTGGAATCCTCAATATAAAGTTTACACCAGAAGAATTGAGTGAATATATTACAAGTTCCTTCGTCACTTCAAACAGAGACATTGTAACGCAGAATCTCTTATTATGATTTTAAAAGATATATTGATATAGATATACTCGTATCTATGGAGAAGCGCCGTGATCTGTTAAGTCTTCTTGTATAAGCTGGTAAACAATATGATCGTTTCCCCCCTTCTCGTGAGTAAACTAAACTTTGCGTGTCATAAATTGGGTGCACGTAATAAACCATTGTTTGCAGTTCCTAAATTTAAAACAAAATATGCTCTAATAATTTTATGTCACGTGCATGCAAAAACTTAAATTTTAAGCATAACGACTTAGACTTATTCAATATAAAATTCAATAATTTCAAGGGCTGTTTCATATAGATACTTTTATGAATTGTTATTAATTTTTAGCTAGTAGATTATTTGTATCTTTTTGTACCGAACGGAAGTTTTCCACTTTTTGTTTTTTGTATGTACATAAATTGTTGTTCTTTAGACTTATGAGTAAGCACAGAACACATTTACCCAAAGGGAAGAATGTTTACTTCATACAAAAAAAAATAGGGGACAATACGACACTGCTGCCATCTATTGTGTGCCCACCAAAAACAATATTTAAAATTTACCGCCTCAAATATGGGTGGAAGATTTAAAATTTGGCTAATATTTAGATAATAAATCGATTTTTATTCAAAGATAGAATAATTCACTCTTTCAAAATCAATTGGAAATATTATTACTTAATTTAAAGAAAAATACTTCCAAATGACTTTGAAGGAGTGAATCATTTCTGGTATAATAATAATACAAGATAAAAAAAAAAAATAGCTTCACGCTGTATCCCGCACACAGCAGGGTAGGCAGAGGGAACCTAGTGTTAAGACACTCCGTCAAGATAAATGCAGAAATAAACCGAATAAACACTTTATACTTTTTTATTGCTTATAAACATTTGTTATTTGTTATTATTATATTTATACAAATAGTATTCTTGCAAATCAAATAAAATAGTGCTAAAGACTATATTATTGCAACAAGACAAACTTGCCCTTTTATGTTAGAAACAATAATTAACATTTATATAAGTTAAATAGATTATAATCTGTAAAATATTCATAATTTAAATATTTATTAACTTATAACGTTGTAGGCAGTTACATTGTTGAAATTTGATCTGGACTACAAATAAAGAATGAACAAAATCATTGCTGTTTGCTATTATATTTTAATTAAATAAATATGTTAATTAAGTGTTGTGTTGTATTGTTGATTTTTTGTTGATAATGATAGATATAATAGAGATAATGATAATGATAAAAATTATGAAGTAAGTATGATGAACTTAATAGTGTGGGTCAAATAAAATCTAACATAATTATACTATTACTCATTTTTTTATATATCTATATTCCTTTTTAACAATTTCTGATATTTTGAAAATTTTGAGAACAATTTTTTTTTAACATTTTTAAAGTGTTAATCCACACTTAGAAAAGAAAAATACTTATTTAGAAAATGTATAAAAATTTGAACGTAGCGGTACTCGAACCCGCGCCTACTGGAAATCGACCAGGTCGGTCTGCACTGTATGTTTCTCTTATTACGTAAGCGACAGATAGAGGATTGAAAAAAAACCAAAATGATTTTGAAAGTAACTTTAATTATATTCAAAATTATTACAAATGAATCCTCTGAACGATGATTCCACTTCGATGTGGGAATATGGAATGGTCGTTCTTACTAAAAATATTATTTATTAAATTTATTGAAATATTACGCAATTTATATATAGACAATTTATTGTATTAAATATAAACTAACGGAAGTTCGTAGGCACTTTTCATACAGCAGTCCTATGTAATTCCTCCCCTCATAGAATGCCGACTATTTTAATACGTTTAGAGAAAATGTTGCCGGAATATTCTCGGGGTTGCTGGATGCTTGCTTGAGGATCTCGTCCGATGGCTGCTGCTTCTTTTTCACATCCTTGTTACGTTTCCATAAGTAACGTCGAGTTGCTACGATGATTCCGAGTACGCCTGCATTCAATAATATATTGTAGAGCGGTATTGTATTATGGTACAAGGCGTCTTCTCGCACCTCGTATTTTTTGTATAGGAGGCTGGATCCTCATAACTTGATCTTGGATATTATGTTATCCTTGGAGATTTTAAATGGATATGAGTCACTATGTCAGACTGCTTTTTGGCGTGATAGGGAATTTTCATTAGTTTTAGGGGTTGTCCTTTGATTTCGTTGTAATCATTTGCTATTGTGAATTGTTCCAATTTCAAACGACATCCCGAAAGAATTGTAGCCAAATAACTTCCTTGTAACGACGTGTAGTCCTTTTGATTACAAATTAGTTGTACTTTCGTTTGTTATGGAAAAGACAAGGCGTAGTGCTCCATTGCCGCTTTAGTTAAGGTGACGGTAGTGAATTCACAGGTTTCTTGTATAACTTGATTGGTGATCAATTCCTGAATGCAATCTGATTTGGTGCGGATCTGATGATCAATTTCTTTCTCACAGAGATACCAGTTTTTTACCTTCGGCCTTTTTTTAGCCTCCATGTACACGAATGATACCTTGATGCCAGGAAAGGGAAAGGTGGTATTAGAGCATGGTTATGTTTATTCGGAACTATTGATAATTTATAAAAATCGTAAGTTTCTTTAGAATAAATTGGAAATTTAAATATAAAAAATTACAAAATACATTATGTTACCCTGGTTTAATAATATTGTAATATTCCCTAAGTTCTAAATCTAAGACTTGCTCTTCTGAGAAAATTGATTTTAATTTTAAGACTATAGATTCTAATACCTCAATATCTATCATTGAATGATGTGTACTAGAACGCTAAACTATTTTCTATTCTAAGTAATTCTAAAGATACATTTTCTATGTTTTCACTAACTACTTCTAAAAGTTGGGCAAAATTTGCGTACTTTGGTAAGCTGTCGTTACTTATAGCTTTTTTCTGTAATATTAAAATAGCTGTTTTTATTTTTGGGGTAATTATATTCTTTAGCAACATTTATCACATCTTCTAAATTTGATTCAGATTTTTGGATACTAATACGCGTATGAGTGTCAAAGGGTTTGGTAACTACAGGCCGTCTCTTAACGTCAGTCACAACATTAATTAAACTTGTCTGTGAAATTTATTGAGTGGTTCGTCCGTTATCGGGATTTCTAAGATAGGGTTTTCTGAACTCGTGTGAACTTACTCTATAGGAGAGTTAGCTTATCTATTTCCTCTATTAAAGATAATGCTTCTTTTGTATGAAATTCGATACGTGAAAGAGCGCCTGCGTTTGAGTTTAAGTTGCCCTTTTTATATAATACGGTAAAGTCATATTCACTCAATTTAAGTTTCCAACGTGTAAGGCGGGAATTTGGTTCTTTCATATTCATTAACCATTGTAAAGGTTTGTGGTCAGTATAAATTTTGAATTTTTGTCCGAATAAATAGGGTCTGAATTACTTAGTTGCCCATACTATGGCTACAAGTTTGTTCTCTGTTGTGCTATAATTTAACTCGCTGTCATTTAAGGTTCTAGAAACATATCAGACAGGTTATCGATACCTATGGGGCCTTGAGAAAGAACGGCACCTACGGGTACTTGAAGCGTCAGTTGTAAAAATAAAATCTTTTGTAAAGTCTGGATATTGTAATATAGGGTCGTTTGTCAGTAGAGTTTTAGTCATAGGTTTCATTAGGCGTGCAAAGTCGGGGATGAATTTTCTATAGTATCCTCAGAGTCCTAAAAATTGCTTAATTTCTTTACCAGTCTTAGGTAGTAGATAATTTTCAATGGCCGTAATCTTATCTGGATTCGGTTTGACACCTTCTCTACTTATTCTATGACCGAGATAGGCGAGATTAACCATATGTTCTTGAAGAGATGTACTATATACTACAATATCATCAAGATAGACTATCTATATAGACATGTCTCGTTTTGAAGTCCGCGGAGTACGTTATCCATTACTCTTTGGAAAGTTGAAGGAGAATTCTTTAAGTCCATGGACATACAAAGAAATTCGAAATGCCCATGTTCGATATAAAACGCTGTTTTCGATATATCTTGGGGATCCATTTCGACTTGACATTTCCTTAATTTGTCAAGAACATCATTATTGTTAGGGATAGGGTATTTATCATCTAACGTCTTCTTATTAAGTTTTCGGAAGTCTACCACTAAACGCCATTTTTGCTCCCCAGAGGCATTTACTCTTTTGGGTACTACTCAAATAGGTGAGCTTGTAACTGATATCCCAAACACCTTTTAAAATTGTACGAGCAAGCGCGTACATGTGAGTGCTTAGCTTGCATTTATGTGACCTAAATTACTCAATTCTAATATTTTAATTATATTTAATAAGTTAGTTCATCGCTATCGGTCATCAAGAGTACCGCGCGTGGCTCACCACTCATATTACATCAAATTCATTATAGTTTTAGATGTTTTATGATTATATTTTGCAGTTATAAAATAAACTGTTTTATTTATACACATTCGTACGGCATCCCGTACATATTGGTCCTTCGAGCCTACCGAAAAGCGGGACCCTTATACGTCCACGTGTGTGCGGTTCCGTCTACCGGTCTACCTATAGAGACACAGTGCATTAGAACTATATACCTATGTAATAAGTGACATTCGTGTGCTACGTGTACTGTTCTATCAAGAGGAATAGTGAGTAGTATTCGTCCCTTACTGTGACATTAACAGTTGCAGTGAGAATCGCCTGAGCACTAAGGATTCGGGCGCGCAGATTCCAAGTAAGATCTGTCCATTTATTTTATATTATATCTCTCTCAACAATGTCTTCGGTGGCTGACATTTTGGCTAACCAGCAGCAGCTGGCATCGGCCATAGAAAGCGTATATACAAATTTTAAGAAAGACGGCGCAAGTAGAATGACTCCCGAGTATATAAAGAAGAGATTGGACCTTCTAGAAAGTTATTGGTTCGAGTACGAGAGTAACTTTACGAGACTACTGAGTAAGGAGTTAGAGGTTCACACTCGTGAGGCTATTACTAAGGATGTAGAGAGGATGAACGAGAGGTATGGTACTATTAAGACTCATATCCAGAGCTGTGATATAACAGCTGGAGAGAAACTACAATCTCCTCTAGGTAAACCTCCCACGTTCACACTGAAAACACAGGAGCCTAATAAAGGATTGACTCCAAATAATCCACAATCGAGCGGCAGTAGGGCTGCTCTACAACACTCGCATACGGATAGCAAAACCGTGGACATGCTGAGAAAACAACAAAGCAACTTCAAGGCTTTCCACCGAACAGTGGAAGGTATAACTTTAGATTTAATAAGCGAGAGATGGGAATTAGAAGATCTGCTTCGCACGATTCAGTCTCGCTGGTCCGCTATCGACACCCTGCACTGGGAGCTAGACAGCGAGCTGAACGGATCGAACGAGGAGTACGAGTGTACTTTCTCAGCGTATGAAAATAAGTACCAGGCCGTAAAAAAGGCCATCAACAAGAAGATATGGTCCGTTGCACATATTGTAAAATCCACCCCTCAGTTGGAAATTCCTACGTTTAGCGGAAATTACAATAACTGGGTTTCATTCAAGGACTTGTTTAATGAGACTATCCATAAGAATAATGGCATGTCTGACGCTCAGAAGATGCAGTATCTCAAGTCCAAAGTAAAAGGAGAAGCTGAGAGACTCATCCACCATTTAAATGTTACCTCAGATAATTATATAGTCTGCTGAGATATATTAAATCAGAGATATAATAATACAAAACTTATTTTTCAATCATATATGAACACTCTTATGAGTCTACCTGTAATGCACCAGCAGTCAGTCGCTCTAATTAAACGAATGCATGATACTGCACAAGAATGTCTTAATGCAATAAAAAATTTAGGGGTTGACATTACTTCTTGGGACCCTATTATTGTATATTTATTAACCCAAAAACTAGATACCGCGTCTTATATTGATTATATGAAATCGGTAAATAACCCACGCGAATTGCCATCCCTTAAAGAATATTTACAGTACTTAGAAGCTAAATTTATTTCATTAGAGTCGTCACATAGAAAACAAGACAACGCTATGCAAAAAAATATCGTTAGTAATAAAAATCAATATCCTAGTACGCATCTTAACAAATCATATTATCATAAAACGTCCTTAATTAATAGTAAAGTAATTTCGCCAGTTCTTAACGATAAAAGTAATCTCATGTCAAAATATAGGTGTTCATTATGTCGTAGTAATGACCACGGAATCTATTACTGTCAGAAATTTCTAGAGATGCTACCTAGCGATAGGCTAAAAACTGCAACTAAATTAAATTTATGTATAAGTTGTTTATCAAATCATCAAGGTAAGCAGTGTAAGTCAAATAAAGCTTGTCGCGAGTGCAATAAGGCACATAATCGACTTTTACATGAAGCATTTATGCAATCGCAATACACGCGCGCATCGACGGAAGTCGGTCATAGCGGTGAGGGCACGTGCGTGCGCGGGGGCAACTCTGCTACAAGGGAAAATGCCAGCGCAGAAAAACAACTCCCTCGCAACTCACACGTGTCAGTTCAGGAGGACCCAAACGAGGTCTTACTCCCTACTACTATGTTAAAGGTGCGAGCCGTTAATGGATCTTTCTGTATCCTGCGGGCTCTGCTAGACCAGGGCTCGCAAACTAGTATTATTACAGAGCATGCAGCACAGGCCCTGAAAATCCCACGGCAACGGTGTAAGGGGATTATTTCAGGCGTCGGCGATAAGGAAAGCAATAGTAAGGGTATGGTTACTCTACAATGTTCATCTTTAATAAACGATTTTTCCTTTGAAACCGATGCGCTAATAATGAAACAACTTATTAAAAACCTACCCAGTTGTACATTAGAAAAATCGAACTGGTCATACTTGGATCACATTACACTGGCGGACCCGGAGTTCTATAAAAGTCGCCCGGTAGATATTTTATTAGGCGCAGATATATATTCTATTGTTATTATGGATGGAATATGCAGGGTAAATTCGACTTTACCGACCGCTCAACAAACGCAGCTTGGTTGGATTTTGAGTGGCAATACTAAAACCGTTCATTGCAATGTAGTTTTACATAACA
The DNA here is from genome assembly GCA_021202915.1 of Heliconius himera. Lineage (NCBI taxonomy): Eukaryota > Metazoa > Arthropoda > Insecta > Lepidoptera > Nymphalidae > Heliconius > Heliconius himera. The sequence continues at coordinate 749,321 of JAJHJA010000020.1, read as the reverse complement.
TCGAAGAAATACAAAAATTTTGGGAAATTGAGGACCTTGCGGAAAAGTCCGACTTATCTTTGGAAGACAAAAGGGGTATGGAATTCTACCAGTCAACTACAAAAAGGCGAGATGACGGGCGATATGAAGTTAGGTTGCCATTGAAACCCAAGTATCAGGAAAAATTAGGAAATTCAAAATCAAAAGCAATAGCTCAATTTAATAATTTAGAAAGAAAACTTCAATTAAATAAATCAATTAAAAATGATTATTTACAATTCATTCAAGAATATTTGTCGCTCGGACATATGACACCCGCAGCTGTTGACCGTAATGCATTCCTTAGATGTTATTTACCTCACCATTGTGTCACCCGAAACGACTCGACGACAACTAAATTACGCGTTGTATTTAATGCATCGAGTAAAACGTCATCAGGCTTAAGTTTAAATGACGTTATGTTGCGGGGACCGAATCTTCAACAAGATTTAATGAATCTCATTCTTAAATGGAGACAATTTAAATGTGCATTTACTGCCGACATCGAAAAGATGTTTAGGCAAATACGTATTAGTAATAAAGATCAGAATTTGCAAATGATTCTGTGGAGAGATAATCCAAATAAAAAGTTGCTGGAATATCATTTAGCTACAATTTCATACGGAACTAAAGCGGCTCCATTTCTTGCAATGATGACGCTTAAACGATTAGCTCACGACGAGAGGCCGAACTTTCAAGATAGTTTAGCGCCTAGCGTACTAGAAGAATCCTTTTACATGGATGACCTTATTCATGGGGCACACTCGATTCAAGCTGCCAAACAGCTACAAACAGATACGACCAACTTATTGAAGACGACTGGTTTTCACTTAAGAAAATGGAAATCGAACTCGCCTAAGCTACTGAAGCACGTCAACGTACCTGGTCAAGAACAAGATCCCTTTGACTTCAAGCAAGTGGAGTCAACGAAGAGGGACCCGCAGACCGATAACTTTACATTTCAGTCTCAATTACTTACGTCATCTAAGCTTACGAAAAGAACACTTTTATCGGAGATATCTAAGATCTTTGATCCGTTAGGTTGGCTTTCTCCTCTCATTACAAAGCTTAAGATATTGTTTCAAGACGTTTGGAGGGAAGGCCTTGCATGGGATCAACTGATACCACAACACATAGCTGAAAAGGATACGAGGAAACAAAACTATAGTACAAATCAAGACATGAAAAGTAATAAGCAAGTTAATGTTTTATTAGGCGGTAGCGAAATTATTAAGAAAATAATTGAAAAGCAAACGTCACTGACAAAAGCTATAAGAATTTTGGCGTGGATATTAAGATTCACTACAAAAAATAAAAAACAAAATTATTTAAGCATACTAGAGTTAAATAAAGCTAGAAATTTAATTATAAAAAATTGTCAAAATGAAAACCTAAATCGAAACAGTAATGAGAATATAAATAAGAAACAAAATTCAATTAAATCTATAACTAAAAATAAACCCTTTAGCTTGGCTACCGTAGCACTTTCTTTATTATTATTTTTTATAACTATCCCAGTAGGTCAGTCCTTTTATAATATAAGTCCCTTACCAAGTAACAATAGTCTTTATTTCGATTATATTAGAGACATGCAAATAATTAGAGACGACTGGCGGTTAGTAGTGTATTACGATACTCAACCGTATTTAGAAGGCACTAAGGCTATTGGGAAATACATAAAATACCTGGAAAATATATGTGAAAAAATACAAGTACGATTACATTGCAACGGCGTCTTATTGCAGTTACGGCATGAAGTGACCGAACTGCAATACTATACTAGCCTGTTAATGACGCACGATGTAAACAATAACATACGTCACAAACGCGGGCTAATAAATGGGGTCGGATATATTGCAAACAGCTTGTTTGGGGTCTTAGATGACAGTTTCGCTCAAAAATATGAGAGCGACATAGATCTAATAAGAAAAAATCAAAACCATCTAGCTCTACTATGGAAGAATCAGACGTCGGTGGTAGAGGCAGAGTTTAATTTACTAAAACGCACTGAGAAAGTCGTTGATGAAAATCATAAGTTAATTCATAAGAAACTGAACGCCATAGAAGGAGCCATCAATCAAGTAAACATTGAAATTCAAAATACATCACTCATTAATGACTTTTTGGCGACTTCTATGATAGCAAATAGCTTAATATTTAGCCTCAATAGCATTCAGAAAACACTTCTAGGTGCTGTAACTAATAATTATAATGGGAAATTTAACTTTCATCTCCTCACACCTGACCAACTAAGGCATGAACTGGGAGTTATCTCCGAGCAGCTTCCTAAAGACTTGTCGCTGCCGATTAAGACGTCGGAGAGTTTATCAGAAATTTATAATTTATTGCAAGTTCGTACAAAGGTGACTGGCAGGTTTATTATATTTGAGATAATGATTCCCCTAATAGATGACAATGTTTATGAAATATTAAAAATTTTCTCCATACCGCACCGCATAGATACCAACAATGAGGTGGTTGTGGTGCCGGTGGCCGACTATGTGGCCGTCAATCTAAAGCATGACTCTTTCTTACCGCTTACCGAATGGGATTTAGGATTATGCTTACAAAGAAACCCAGAGTTAATATTATGCCATCTTAGTAAATCAATACATGTTATTAAAGATGACTACATTTTCTGTGAAACGATGCCAAAGGAAAGAAAATGTAAAACAATAATTTCCACTTGCAAGAACAGATGGCTGGAATTAAGCAGCTTAAATAAATATTTCTTCTTTTGTTGTGAACTTTGTCATATGAAACTTGTATGTGACGATCAAATTACGCCTCTGCAATTAACTCACTCTGGATTTTTCAGCGTCAATGGAGGATGCACTATAAAATTTTCCGAGTTCTTTTCTGTCTCACATCGTCAAAGAGAGAGTAAACTCAATATTTCCTCTAATATACCATCGTTCAAAATGTCGCAGATTAACAACATAATAAACATCTCCTTACCGAGTGTATCTATAAATGATACCTCTGACTTATCTCGTAACTACACCGTTCAGCTTCAAGATATTCAGAGAAATATAGAATTAATGAAAAATACCGAACCCTTAGCAGAAACGTCTTTTCACGACGTTCACCACTATGCAGCGATATACATATTATTCGCCTTAGTGGGCCTCGGTGGAGCAGTATGGGTGTACAATTGCAGCAGAAGGCGAGCGCAATGGGCGCCGGAGCGAGGGCCACGGGCGGCCCCGACCCGAGAGGCGCCCCAGCCGACTCAGTCCACAGTGCAGCCAGTTCAGTGTAGTGAAGTGATAGATGTTAGCGATATAAGTGCAAGTGTATTAGTGAAAGAGACACCTAGATTTAGTGTTCCCGATGGATATTTGAACACTTCTCCGGTATAAGTTATATGTTAAGGAAAAAATGTAATCATCTTGTTAATCATTATTACTAATCATGGGGTTCCTGGTAGTTAAGAAACTTTGTAATAATCACCTTGTTATCATCGCAGCATCTCATCTCTTCCACTAACCTTCATCTTTCCCGCCCGGGAATATGTACGAGCAAGCGCGTACATGTGAGTGCTTAGCTTGCATTTATGTGACCTAAATTACTCAATTCTAATATTTTAATTATATTTAATAAGTTAGTTCATCGCTATCGGTCATCAAGAGTACCGCGCGTGGCTCACCACTCATATTACATCAAATTCATTATAGTTTTAGATGTTTTATGATTATATTTTGCAGTTATAAAATAAACTGTTTTATTTATACACATTCGTACGGCATCCCGTACAAAAATATTATTTAATAAATAATGCCTTGGCTCGTGATGTGTCTAGTGGTTAGAACTCTTTATAGTTGTGATCGTGAAGAAACCAAAATCTTTTAGAGATTCAGAGGAAACAGTGTTAAGAATTTCATATTATGCCATTAGAAGGTATCGCTTTAATAAGATATTTGCCATCAGAAGTTGTTCTTGTGTCAGTTATTTAGATAACTGTAGACTCGACAATATAACATTGTCATAACTCGAAGCTCGTCCGAAGATAAGCCAAGAGCGCGTCCTATCTTCCTCTCCACTATAACTGCGAACTAGTTATAATAAGAGGAAGAAAGAGTACGGGCCCCTCCCCGCCCCTACACCGTGAATTCCTACCAGACTGCGGCTGCATCAGTCTTATAGAACTCTCCGGGACGTTTGTGTGTGATCTTTCCGAAGGTACTTGTTACGCTTGTTTATATTAAGATTATATTAGAATGGTGATTCGTGATGTTGATTGATTTGTGAGATCAATATAAGTCGTTGGAACGAATGTTAAATAAACGCACGGCACACACCCCACAGTCGTGTCTCGAACCGTAGGCGGACACTACTACATACACCAGAGTTCCAGGACATAAAATAGCACCACACACCCGTATGAGACAGGCGGACACTACTACATACACCGGACCTGGGACATAACAGCACCACACACCTACTACTCGTATACCAAGTCAAGTGGTATATAATATGTCAACGACCAACGCCATACAAGCATAGCTTACGTATCGCGAGCGTACTGCGAGACGGCATCAGCCACGACATAGTTAATGTCGCTATAACAGTTCGCATAAGCCCATCACGTCAGCCTTCGCGACGTCAAGCAACATTCAATATTATAATGTGGATCAAAGATCCACAATATGTGTCGCTCCTACACATATATTGCCTTTATAAGAAATTCGATCCTAAAAGATCGTGCCATCATAGACTTCGAATTATCACATTATATTTATTATACATTTGGTACGAGTCTTTATGTGCATTATATTTATTTGTACCGTAGTACTTAATAGTTCGACTCGACCGCTGCCTTCCGAGCATCACCACCACCTATATAGACAGAACGACGGTCGCGACACTCGGGACGACAATACACGAACTCGTCTCGATTAATATTTTATTAAAAATATATACTTTGTATTATTCATAATTAACTATGTTATTTATGTGTATTGCCATGCATATTTTATTTTATTTATTTTTAACTTATACTCAAGGTACATACTGTTACATTCAACCCCCTAAATTCTATGGAGTTCATCGAAATAGAATTTACATTTATTTATTAATTTATTACCAACCCCCAGATTGGGCAACCCCCCAACCTAACAATGCTTTGTTTTGACAATCCCCAAACATAAATATTCCTTACACTGTGAACCTCCTCTATCTCACTCCATTTCACGGACAACAAATTGTAGGCGTATGCCTATTTGTATATATTTGTATTTTATTACAAGCTCCACGCGTACTCAGAAGGTCTTATAATGCCCTAGTCTAACATTTTTTCTACTTGGGTTTTTTTTTTATGGAAAAGGACAAGGCAAACGAGCGTTCGGGTCACCTGATGGTAAGTGATTACCACCGCCCACGGCCCCGTGCAACACCAGAGGAGCTACAGGTACTTTAAGGTGGAGATAGACACGCTTTGGAATTTGATTTGCCACCACACGACCGTTACCTTTAGTAGCTGTAGTTAATTTAATTTTATTAGGTAACGTGTGTTTATATATAACTTCGTTCCATTTCACGTCACTACTGAAGCCGTCAGCAGCATTATACATAGGAATTATAACTTTTTTAGTTGGTTTAATGTAACCATTTGTAGGAGAATAAGAATAATTTATTATTGGCTTCTCTAAACAACGATTAGCTAAACCAGTTGACAATACTTTATCTATACGATAATTAATTATCACATCAAGTCCATCATAATTACTTGAAGTTTTATTATGAATGATACGAACGAAAGTCGAACAATCGAACAAACGGCCGAAGGCCATGTTTATGTTCATGATTATGTTCGACTTACCGATAAAGGCTAATCATCTGTTGTGGCAGTGGTAGGGATGTATTGGAAATGATTAAATTTCCAAGTATAAATAGTAGTTTAACGGGTCCGGTTCGCCAGTTACTCGTCAATATCGGTTGAGTAAGCATCAACTATCAAGATTGAGTTATTAAAGGAGTTTTTAGTATTCAAGGAAGATGGCAAACAACGAAGACTCACGGAATATGTACGAAGAAGATCAAGAGTGTGTCCAGATTGTGGGCTTAAACGAACAGCAGGAGGGAACGACGGAAACTTCTATGGAGGAACCGATGACACAGTATTTATTGGAAGTGGAACCTGCTCCGGAAAAAAAGAAAAAACAAAGGAATGGGAAAAAAATCAAATACAGCAATAATGAAGAAAAAAATTCAGAGTCATCCTTTCTTAAAATGGTTAAGTACTATATGGATAACAGAGATGACTCTGAGAGTGATGAAGCCATGGCTGAAGATGGTAAGCGACAAATCTATTCAACAAAAAAATCAAGGTGCATTTGTGTTGGGTCAGACTGTGACAAAAGTGATGAAGGAATTCATAATACACGCGAAAGCATTCTTACGGAAGTTTCGAGGCGTGGTATTTAAAAGAAGGATTGTCCACGATGTCTGGGAGTGTCCAAAAGATGGTTTGGGACGAAGATTTGAAGATGCTATTCTTCGACCTATACTCAGAGAGTATTATGGAACTACAAAAGCAGCAAGCGGCTCTAAATTCGGAGTCAGAGGAGGAGAATACTTAATACCAGGAATCTTCATCATATCAAAACATCAAAAAAGGTGTTTTTGTCACACATCATCCATGACTGCACATACAGTGGATCGACATGCAGATGCACGTTCATGCAAAGATTCAGATCTTACACAGTCACAAACCCGGAAGCAGAAGAAAGTGGAAGATGGGCTGCCACACAAGAAAGTCTCGTTCCAGAAGGAGAAATCAGCCTTAAAGAGGCCGAGGAGTGTGAGTGTGGATTCGAACGAGGAGATATACATACCGGGCAATCTATACCGCAAAAGCGTAGAAGAGACGTCGGAAGCGGAATTAATTGCGCCGAAGATAAACAAGAAAGCAAAAAATATAAAGCGCAGAAGGAGGACGAGCACGGAGAGCGAAGAGGAGAATTCGGAGAACGAACAGGACATTCCACAGGATACAGAAGAGGGCTTCAGCTCTATGGTCGCACAACTCGCCCGAGCTCATTCATTAGTGCAGAGCACTGGCAAAATCTCACATCTATCTATCTTGATAAAGGAGAACGACAATTATATATCTATGTCGTCGCCGGGAGAGCGTGGTGTGAGTTTGGTAAAATTAGAGATATATCCCTTCAACGACTGCTCGAGACTGGAAAAGAATCAATATTGAACGAAGAGGACATTTTCGAGCTTGGGGGTGATTTATTCAGAGGAATCTCCTGTTCACAAGATTGTGATGAAACTCCGCCGTCTATTGACGGAGCAAGTGGCAACAACAAAAGGATGCAAAATGGAAAAGGCAAGAACAAATTGGAAACGTTCTTAGAAAGTTTTATTATAACACCAACAAAAAATATATTATATACTGGTCACTGGACAATCGGAGTGCAAGACACCGGACTCGGTGTACTTCTAATGTCTACTCTGTCCCAGTCATTAGTAATGAAACCTTTATAAGCCAATAACTGATTTACATGTCTTTTGTGGCATTCTAAATTTATTACGTCTTTAACTAAATACACAACTTTACCTAAACATTTCACAATAATCACTTTACCCCATATAATTTTTTTTTATTACAATATTTCTTATATAGCACTACATCATTAATTTTAATAAGTTCTTTGATTTTCACGATTATTACACATTTTAAATGAAACTATTTTAACCGGATTAATCGCGTATATTTTGTACTTTTATACATTTTTGGAAACCCGACGTTTCGAACACTTTGCAGTAGTCCGTGGTCACGGGTAGACTGAGGTGGCATTCGTCTGTCAGTTGACATAATTCATCATTCGACAAGAAATCGTTGGCGGTAGTTTGATATAATAATTATGACAAAATGGAATGCAGCAATGTTCAAAATCCGGTCAAGCTGCCTCAAAACGACGAAAGTATGTTCATTATGATGCATTACTTTTTTTAAAGAAACGCACAGAACACGCTTCAACATCGTCAAACATGATCAATGAGGACAGTCAAGATGTTTTTGATGATGACGACAGTTCGGTTAATACCAACCCTAGTGTTACGGAACCATCCACGTCTAATAAAAAGAAAACATTAGTCCAAATGTTTCTGGAATCGAATAAAGAGATATCGAATGTCATGCGCGAGAGTATATATACAAAGAAATAATGTTCAACCACAGTATCGCGACGAGTGTGGAAATGAGGCATTTTTCCGTTCGTTGCTACCACTTATGGACAAAATAAAAGAAGACTGTTTAATTGATGCCCGAACTGAGATTATGGCCGTAATTAAGATATACACACCATCATCACATACATTCCTAGACTCTTATTCTCGTACATCTACACCAACAAGCCAGGACAATATTGCTCAAATGTTAGAACACTTTGATGGAATGTAAACTTTAAATTTAATTTGATGTAAGCGTGTAAGTAAAATAAATCTGCTTTAAACTTACTGTAGTGTTACTGCTAATCTTTCACATGCCCCGATACTTTTCCCCATATTAGGATCTTGTTTTGATAGGTGTCTTGATAGTAAACTTAACAGTTCATCGAAAATAGGAATTGGCATTAAATATTCATCTTCAAACCATTCTGGATGATTTCGATATTCTTCATAATTCACATGGAAATGTCCATGACTTTCACGACGTAGCAACATGGGATGTGTCCACCAACGGCGCTTCTTTTCCCTTTTTAACAATTACAATAACTGCATATTCACTAGCGTACTTGCAAAAGCACCCCATAACACTATATCCATAATAAAGAGTTATTTTATGGACTGAGACACTATGTCGCTCTCGTCTGGCACGTAACTGAATTCTTTCTTTCGGAACGCGTCGTCAACGAAACGCGGGGATACCGTTACGAGTCGCCGCGGAAACTTTGCGATTCCGTTACGACTCGCGAAGATACGCGGCGGAATTATCGCTCGTTCGTGGAGATTGTCCGACGATGGAAGCGCGGACTAGTTGCGATTCTCTCGCTCGTGGAGTCAGCGCCTTACTGCGGATCAACTATCTATTTCAAATTTATATGGAATATTAAAAATAACCACACTTTCTACCATGGGCTCTCCCCTAACTGAACGGATATAAAAAAACTTACAATCATCATCATCATTGCCCTCACCTTTGTCACCGCTATTCACTTCCACAAAATTAACCTTATTACACACTTTGCGTAAGTGGCCTTTGACATGACACTTTTTACAAGTATAATTCGCGTACTTGAAGTCGGCACAAGTAGCCGCACACCCTACACGTCACTTTTCCGATAACTCGATTTTTCCCACTATTTGAAATTTTGTATATGTTTGTGTCCACCACAGTGTCAATGCTGCCAGCGCTGACCACTGCCGCGGCCCGCGCGCAGCTAAAATTCTCTGTTAATTCGATGGCTCTTGCAAGTGTCAGCTCGGCAAGGTCTAGCGCGTACAACTTCTCTTTTTCAAACCCTGGACGCATGCCCATTATAAATTTATCACGCAGAGTTTCTTCAACGTTTAGAAACCCGCAGTGTGCCGTTAATCCGCGAAGTCTTGCCGCTCTCTAATCTCTTCCAGTGGTACGTCCACAATATCTTTAGGCAACGCTAGGTCTGCTGCCAGCTTATATGTACCCTCTGCGAGTGCGCTGAGAAGGATCGCTTTCCTCTTCCTTCCTGTTGCATCCGTCTGCTCATTCAATTCGTTTGCAATAAAATATTGCGAAATTCGACCCTTGTATGTTTTCCATGTATGTACATTATGGTCAAAGATATTTAAAATTCCAAATTTTACGAAGGACATCTTTTCTTTTCCAAAATGAGGTTTCTTTTCCAATATGTGGGTAACCCGTCGTCGCCACTGTTACGTATGCAATAAGAGAAGGACAAGTGAAACGATAGCCGGTTGACAATGCACTGCTTTTTTATAATTTGCGCTAACCTTTATAGTGCTGGACGCAGCCACGCACACATGTGTACATATATATATATAACAATTTTAATACATCCGCGGATATTTGATACGGTATTATACATTCATGAACCATACAGTTGCGAATAACCTGTTCCTTAATAAAAACATCGCCGTCCATTGTATTAATAGGAATACGTACAATTTTGGATATTTTAGCGCGAATTATGTCTTCGTATAAATTTACGTTACGTGAATTATACATTATAATAATACGAATGACGCGGTTCTAGTTATTAAACAACATTCTTTTAATTAATAGTAATAAACAGTTTCATACTATTTGTGTCATTTAATTTATTAAAGCATGTCAGTGTAATAGAATAATTATTACTTGTCGCATGTATGTTTGTGACCTCAAAATGAATCGTAGTTGAAAGGAAAATTGTAAAAATATTTTTTTACGGCTTTAGGACTGATAAATGACTGGCTGGCGCCGGTGTCTATAAGAAATTTTAATGGGGGATTTGCTATTAGTGTATAAAGGTGTTTTCTCTGGGTTTGGAGGTTTAATTCTATTTTGGTTTTTTTATTGTGGAATCCTTCCAAAAACTCTGCTGGTCTTGCTCAGTTGTGCCTATTTGTGCTTTAGATCCAAAAAAAATATTTTCAAAAGTAATATTTAAATTATTTAAGTCATGAGAAAATCCGGGGGCAAATTCAATGTCGTAATAGTCGGTATAGTATTATAATTGTACACCGGCTCATAACAATAGTTGTAATACGAGTCGTCATATGTCGCACATTCATTAACGTTCATTTCCCTCGATTTGAAATAATTCGGTGGCGAGGTATTATTATTGTTTAAAGGTAAATGTTTGGGTATATAGCGTTGAACACCTCATAGGTTGCGGACATCGTGGTGGGTTATTTCGGGGTGGTAATTTAAAAATGTTACTTCGGGGGTTGTAATTCGGTGGAGATGCAGAGAACATCCTTTGTGCGTCAGGAGGCATGCGTGGTTGATTATGACTAGGTACCGGGAATTTAAAAGGTAGCGGTGGAGGTCCATTGGGCGCTGATTCATCGGAGCCGGCCAATTAGGTACAGGGATATTATGAGTCTAGCAGGAGTAAATGCTACTGGTTGTAATATAGGGGTTGATTTATGGTATAGATACGTTAAGCTCTTCTTGAACGAACCCAAGAGCTTTCTCAATTGTATCCGGGCGAATGCATCGTATACGGGACCCTAACGGTTTCCGATGCGTGCATTGTAAGTTTTTTTATAAAGCTCTCGTTTCGCTTGGACTGTGGTAGATATGGTCTCATGCAAGGTTTACGTATGTCATAATAGTGCTAAATAAAGTTTGGCAATGATTACAAAATTCTTGCGGTGTTCGATTACCTTGAGTTGCTACGGAGAGGTCATTATAGAGAGCGGTCTCATCACGTTGATCGGAGAAATTATTAATGAGCGCTGTTCGTATGCCTAGCCAGCTTTCTGGTATACCGTTCGAATTTATTGTGCATGAAGCTGTCCCTAAAAGTAACTTTAATTATATTCAAAATTATTATAAATTAACCCTATGAACGACGATTCCACTTCGATGTGGGAATATGGAATTTTCGTTCTCACAAAATATATTATTTATTAAATTTATTGGAACATTACGCAATTTCTATATAGAATATTTATTATCAGCTTCACGCTGTATCCCGCACACTGCAGGGTAGGCAGAGGGAACCTAGTGTTAAGACATTCCGTTCCCCACTTTCTGCCGAAATCTGGAGGCATTGCGTGTTGAGTGGCAGAACTCAACGCTTAACCTCGACACCAGAGCGAAGAAAATGGAAATATGAATTTAAGTAAATATTTCATCTCCTCGAGCGGGGATCGAACCCACAACCAGTCAGTTTTGCAGTCACACCTCGTGCCGCTGTGCCACGACTAGTCTCAATTATTTTTTGTATTATATATAAACTAACGGAAGTTCTACGTAGGCACTTTTCATACAGCAGTCCTATGTAATTCCCTTAAAAATAAATAAATAAAACATGAGAAGCAGTATATGGGCTACACTGGATCACAAATTATCTACTGATGACAAACCGCAGCACGACAAATGTCCTTTTGGAGAGGATTCATGGTGATCATGGCAACGCGCTAAAGCTATAAATATTTTGGCTGAGTACAAACATAAGCCAGCTCTTGCAAATGAATTTTTGAAGCTATCAAACCAATCTATGAAGAACTGACCAGTGAAGATCTTCTAACTTGGTGCATCGGTGATTACACTCAAAACAATAATGAAAGCTTCAATTCCACCGTGTCGGCATTGGCCCCGAAATCCATTTCGAGTGGTAAAACAATCTTGGACGTAGCCACGGATATTGCAGTTTGTGTGTTCAACGTGTGATGGGTTTGTTTCAATTTTGCACATAATCAAGCAATGAACTTTGAAATCGGACCGAACAACTACGAAATGTGCCAGGAGATCCACAAACAACGCATAAGGCTTGCAAAAAGATTGCTGTCCGACTTGGTAAGAGGCAAGAATCGCTTCAAGATCAAGCAGAAAAGAAATGCAAGAGCAGAAAAATAATCTGTAATTGTATAGTGCAGGCATCGCAGATTAAAGGTATTGTACAATTACAGTAATACTCCGACTTATGCTACTCCGTTTTACGAGAATTCGGAGATACGCGGTTTTTCATTTTGATTGCCGCGCGCATCGGCTCTCTCGCTACCTACTCAGTGTTCAGTTTGCGACAGGTTTAAACGTATTCCGCTTAGAATTGTTATGCGTGCGCAGTGCGTTTCACTTATAATCTCTAAGTATGTCGTCTAAAAGAATGAAAAATGAGTCATTTGAGCCTAACAAGAAAAGAAAAACATGTCTTTGGAGTGTAAACTAAATATAATTAAAGACTGAAGCAAAAATTAAAATTTGTAAATTGGCAAAGAAATTTGACCTACCAGAATCAACAGTCCGAGCGGTTGTAAAAGGTAAAGAAAAAACTATGAACGCTGTGAAAGACTCTTAATCTTTGAATTCAAGTATCATCCATAAGGGTCACAGTATTATCGAACCGATGGAAACATTGCTACAGTCATGGTGTGATAATTAAGTAAGAGTGAAAAATTGTCCATTTAATCTAAATACAGTGTGCTTTCAAGCAAAGCAGATTTTTGAAAAACTAAAAGAAGAACCTGGGGAGCGGCTGAAAAATAAACGATAACGTGGTGGTTGACGCATTTTCGAGGATCGAATCAAAATCGATCGATCGGCTACGAGTACTGCAGTACCCATAAACCTGGAAGATCTAGTGCGATCCAGGACGCGACCTAGGACGATCCAGAGCTCTGCAGCTCTGGATCGTCCTCCTGAGGTCTTCTTGAGAACAAGGTGACTGTGTTAAAGCTGGAGACGGTCAAAGATCCAATTCTGCATACTGTCATTATATGCGACGTCTCCAAAAATCCCCGGCCTTACCTGCCGACTCCGTTTAGGAAACCTACATTTGTTGCGCTGCATAGTTTGAGTCACCCGGGTGTCAAGACGACATAAAAGCGTTGGCGGCAGAGCTCATCTACGAAGAGCCTCTTCGCCTTCCTGGTGAATTTTTCGTCCCCATTTCCGCAGCTGACCACGGTGCTACGGATTTCGCCGCACATCTACGAGTTCTTATAGCTAGACTTACACCAAAACTTGCCAACTGTCACGAAAAGAGGACCTTTTATATTCCGAAGGACCTGGCAACAACAAAGTACGTTTTCCTTCGTCAAGATGCTGTTAGACGGTCGCTTGAGCCTCCATATACAGGCCTACAAAGTATTGGAACGCTCGGCGAAGACGGTCAGGCTAGCTTTGCGTCAGAGACGTCACAGTGTCCATCGATCGGGTCAAACCTGCCTACATTGCCGCAGACAGCTCTGTAAATGAACCAAGCAAGTTTTGTATTACCTCGCATGGACGAGACAACATCAGAGCAAGCCCAGAATCATCACCACCGGATAACAACAGAGGACCTTAGCGAGCTTCGGTCTCAGGGAGGGTGTAGTGGGGCGATCATTCTCCACGCGGTTTATTTATTTATTTGTTTATTTGTGTTTATTAACTGTTTTCTTGAGGCAACACCAGGATAGTAACGTCTAAAAAAACTTCTCCCGTAGAATTAATTGAAATTTTATTATTTTTAATTGTAAAATTTGGTGTAATTTGTTAAAAAGTGTCTGATATAGACGGTAGTACTGTTAATATCATATTCAGTACATTAAAATTGGTACTTAAAAGTGTTTGTGCTGTGTTTTGTTCGTCAGCTGTCATCGCGCAGGTAACGAACTACATTTCAAATTTTAATACGATACTTCCTTGCTTGTTGCATTCCCTTTATCTTTTAATACATTTAAACATTTATAAAGTAACAACACAAGTTCGTACTGCCCTAACCTGCATTTTGCATTTAAGCATACTATTGCATAAATTATATAGTCCATAAAAATGATGACCCGTGGTACCAAAGCTCGTCAGGCAGAGGATAAGCTCCAGCTGACTCTCCAGGAACATAAGTCAAGTAGGATGCAGTGCAAACAATTGCTAAAAGAAAGGGATGACAATGAGCAAGAATTTCTGCAGATTATAGGCAAAAACAAAAATCTTAAAAATGAGTTGTCAAAACTTTACTTAGAATATTCAGAATTATTAGAACAAAATGGCAAGGAATATATATTTACATCCGAAAATAATATTTTAAAACAAAAGGCCTCTCAAATCCAGAGCCAATTTGATGAGCTAGTTGGGAATACATCTTCCCTGGTTTCTCCAGTCATCACCTATAAAAATGACATTTCAACAATAGATTTGACTGGTTATGATTCGGTGACTTCCAAGCCAGTGTTGCCTCAAGAAAAAAGTTGTAAAAATAAATTTAAAAAATACATTAAAATAAACATATATATATTTATATTAAAATATACTATACTTTTATAAAAAAAACACAGCAACTATTAAAAACAAAAGATATTTGTAAAAACTACACCAAATTAGCTGCTGACAGAAAATTTAAAAAAATAACTTTAATAAATTTTCAGAAAACATGTTAAATAAAAAGGTATTATACGAAGCTGAGATGAGTTCCTTACAGTTGGAGATTGCTACATTGCATAGTAAATTAAAAACATTTCTGATAAATATGAATGTGCTCAGAGACAAATTGACAATTTGGGGAAAAAATGGGAGTGATTTTAAATAACATTTGTAAAGGACACTCAGTATTAAATTGTTGTATGCCTGGAGCCACATACTCCCAAATTATAAGTAAAATTCTGTGTAATACTCATTGTCCTAACACAATTTTAATTATTTTGATAGGGGGAAGGGGAAATGTGAATAAAAAGTTATTACAAAACTACTATTTACAATTAACGAATTTAAATGTAAAAAACTTCTGGAAAACTTCTTACTTCAGGAAATGTAAAAATATTATGTTTACATTTCCTTATATTAAGAAGTTGCCACAAGAAAATGATATTAGATATAATTTAAATAATATATTACATACATTAATAAATAGTAATTATGTGACATTAAATGATAATAATAGTAAAATCAATTTAATTGACATTAATAATGTAATTAATATAAAAAATAATAATAAGACATGTGATAGGCTACACCTATCTTATTTTTATAAAAGACAAATAGCAAGTATGCTATCTTATTATTTACAATTTAACTTAGCCAATACTGTGGCTATAAAGAACACTGTACCTCTTGAACGGTATACTTTGACTTGCTTGGAATCTGTTCCAAATAATTTAAATTAAATAATAAGACAAAAGAGGCCATCTCTGGCAAAATGGTATAAAGTAATAAAAATAAAAGTGACAATAATGTAAAAATAAATACTATTTGTCATGATAATAATACAAACTTGGTGCATCAAAACATACAAGGGATATTAAATAAAGACTTAGAAATTAAGTTATTTTTGCATACTAATAATATTCATGTACTTTGTATTACAGAGCACTGGCTTTGAAACTCTGAAGCTATTTTTAATTTTACTGATCACCAAGTAGCTAGTATGTTCCACAGAGAAAAAGCAATTCGCTGTGGCTCTTTAATAATTTTGAATAAATCTTACAAGTTTAAAGAACGTAAAGACATTGTGAGCCTCTCTGTTGAACAAACTATTGAAATGGCCTGTGCTGAGCTTGAGCATTTCATTGTTGTAAGTGTCCTCCCACGGGGTATATGAACACTTTGAAATAATTTTATAACAAGTACTTGTAAAATTATCTGGATCTAAGGAATTAATAGTTGTATGTGGTGACTTTAATATTAATTTACTAAATAATTCCACCACTTGTATCAGATTCAGGTCATTGCTCAATTCATATAACCTAGATAATCTATTTCTAGAGCCAACAAGAATCACTCATTGTACCGCTACTTGCATTAATAATATTTTTACAAACTTTGTGCCATGTAAAAAATCAATAATTAATATGTTAAGCTCAGATCATTGCGGACAGTTGGCTTCCTTTCAGTTTGGTAAAAATATAATTAATAAAAATAAAAAAATTGTTTGTATACCGATGATAACTGGTCGTGTAGAAAAATTTAGAAGTAATATAATAGCAAAACTTAAATACTTAAAATATGAAAATAAACCCAATTTATTATATAGGAAATTTTTCAATATTATTAAAAGTGAGTTCAATGCTATATTTATTTCTAAAACTGTCAATTCCAGGAATTTCTTGTCATTTAATGATTGGGCGACTGTGGGGATTCATAAGTGTAGACAAAGGTTATATGAACTTTATAGTGAGAAAACATATAACCATGTGAATCATTTAATCATTATGTTTAGGGTATATTCCAAATTGTTTAAAAAAGCCATGGCAAAATCTTTACACATTAAAAATAAAATAAAAATACTTTTGATAAAATTAAAATGACATGGGACATTATAAATTGTGAAACTGGAAAAGCTAAGAATCATAACATTAAACTTAAATTAAAAATTGACAATTGTTTAACCAGCTCAGATCAAAAAGTTGCATGTGTATTTGAAAAATTTTTTGCTGATATTCCAGTTTCAACAACCGATAAACTTATATCCTCCACAACCGTCGCTGAATCATTACTTAAGGAGAGCGTACACAAATGTAACGTAGACTTTAAATTTGAACCAGTCAATTCAAGAGACATAATTAAGACATTTAGACCCTAGACATCAAGAAAACGTCGGATGTATGGGGTATTTCTGTCAAATTGATTAGTCATATAATAGACGCTGCTTCTCCTCACCTCGCAATTATATTTAATAATTGTATAGAGTATGGTGTGTTTCCTGACCTAATGAAATTTAGTAAAGTCATAACTATATTTAAATCGGGTAGAGAAAATGGGGTACATCTGATCCCAATAATTTTCGACCTGTTTCTATACCACCCTCGTTCAGTAAGATTTTTGAAAAAAATATTATAATTCAAATATTACTGCATTTTGATTTACACAATCTCATGCACGATAAACAGTATGGTTTTACTAAAGGTCGTTCAAATACCGGTGCTGGTATAGGCCTTATAAAGAATATATATGAGGCTTGGGAGATCGCAAGGTGGATCGCGAATGCTCTTGGCATGTTTTGTGATTTGTCCAAAGCCTTTGATTGTGTACAGCATTCAACATTGGTCATGAAGCTACACTTCTACGGCATAAGAGGACGTGCACTCAATCTTCTGACCTCTTATTTAGCTGACAGAGTTCAGAGGATTGACGTGAATGGCAAGAAATCTCCTGGTTCGGTAATCAGCATGGGGGTCTAGCAAGGGTCTATCCTTTTCTCTTTTTAATATATATAAATGATTTGCCGTATCTAGTTGAAAAGAACCATGAGATAGTATTTGTTAAAATATTAGTTTCTATATTGTGTCTATGATACTAAGTAATATAGTCTGTGGTGTAAATTCGCGCCTTTTCAATATTTTTTTGTCTCTTCTAATATACTCTGTGGGTATCATTAAAAGACAGTTGTTGTACTATAAAACTTTTATTCAGAGGTCAGGTAAAATTCAACAGTAAAGGCTGTTTAATATTTAATAAAAACAATGTTGTTGTTGCAACGGCAAACTTAGTCAATAATATGTACAGGCTAGATATGAAAAGTGAACATGCATACTTATCTGAAGTTGACAAGCAAGACATGTACCACTGGCATCAACGCATGGGCCATCTGAATTTTGAAAATCTGGAGAAATTAGTAGATAACACTGAAGGTGTACAGTTTTCTAAGAAAAATAAGAATATTACATGTGTCACCTGCCTGCAAGGAAAACAAACTCGCTTACCTCTAAAACAAAGTGAAACCTGCACTACTAAAGTACTTCAGTTGGTACACTCCGACATCTGCGATCCGATGGAGACTAGCTCGCTGGGTGGTGCGAGATACTTTATGACCCTAAAGGCTCATTTACACGGTGCAAGTTTCTTGTATATGTAAGAGCAATAATTGAATGCAATAATTGAATGCAATAATTGAAGCGCAATAATTGACTTTCAAGAATTGTATGCAACTGTTTACACGCGGATATTAATTATAAAATTGAATGCAATTATTGAATGCAAATATTGACAAGAAATAATTGCAACTGTCTTATGTTTACATCTGTACAATTATGTTTAGGAGATTATTGCTTTCAAGTATTTACTTGTCTAAACACAGACTTGTACATGCCTGTACTATTTAATGACGTGTTGCTTCCAGTATAGCACGTATTTGGGTTGGCAAATTTTTCATTCAAGTGTTGAACGTTATTGAAAACAGTTCTTTTAAAATAATAATTAAATATTAATAAAAATTATAAAAAAATGAAATTATAATTATAATAATGAGTCAGACAGTGTTGAAATTCGGTTCTGCTGATTTAATTAAATTCATCGAAATTTATCGCAGCCATGAGTGTTTATGGGACACGGAAAATGTGAATTACAAAAATCGTGATGCACGTAATGCTGCACTAGCAGCATTTGAACAGGAATTTGGAGTTCCAGGTTTTGGAGCGAAGGAGATAACCAACAAAATAAAAAAATTAAGGACCCAATATCAGGGGGAAAAGAAAAAATAAAAAAATTCAATGCGTAGAGTAAGTGCGCCAATTATGGACTGGTTCCATATTATGGACTACCTACATTTCTCCAAAACCATCAGTCGTAGATAGGTATCGGTCTCCGCACACTGAATTCCACCCCGCCCGCGCCTCGCTAGTCGGTTGCTGGTCGGCAGAGAGCGCGCACGCATTAACGGCAGCCATTTTTTGTTTTTGTCATCGCGCGACGTAATTTTTTACCTTACTTCGTAATGTTATATACAGGGTTTGAACCCTTACATGCAGCATTGCATTAGTTTAACGCTATGTATACATTATATCATTAATATAAAAGTACTCTTTGAGAGACGCGCGGCTAGTCTACCCGGAACTCTCATTACAGCCACACATTCTCCTATCTCCGCTGTATCTCCGCTGTATCATTGTGACTCGATCCTATTTTGTACTAAGTCTTATTTTAAATTGTGTTTTAATTATTGTGTTTTAATTTCTACCAAATAAATGTAGTGAAAAATAATAAAATCTTTTTTTAAAAAGAACTCGGAACGGACCCATATAACATTTGGTGGCAGCTGTGAAGGGATACAAATTCTTAAGTATCCTCGGGTCTCCGTATCTCCTAGTGAATCAGTGAATTAGTGAAAGTGTTCTAGTGAAAAGTGTAGAAATTAAAAGCAAAAGTGATGGAACAATTCCTGTAATTCTAATCAGAGAGCCAAAACAAGCTCTCAATCGCCAAGCGATCTTCGCCGTTCCCGTCTAAGTCCTAAGGCCTTAATTTCATCGTAAGTGCAACAACACCGTTCTCCGTATCGTCGCGTCGCATCCACCCACGGAATTCCAATCATCATGCACCTGTACCTTATCGCTACATTATTGTAAGTCGAACTGTATGAATTTATAATATTCAATTCCATTGTTACAAATCATTTATTGCTATTCTTTTTATACTTTTTATTTAATTATTACTATGCCAAAGTCTGTTAGAAGTGAAAGTGAATTAAAAGTGGACATCCACGAATTAGATAGACCAAAATCGCCAATTATATCTCCAATAATAAAACAAAAAAATAAAATTGAAATGGATATTAACACGTTATTTAAATTTATTAAGCCATACAATGGCAATCGCGAATGTTTAAATTCTTTTATTATAAACTGTAACAATGCAATTGAACTGGCGTCTGAAATACAAAGACCTATTTTACTTAAATATATTTTGTGTCAATTGGAGGGAAAAGCTGAGCTCGCCTGCTCCATTAAAGAGTTTAACACTTGGGAGCAACTTAAAGATTTTCTCAAAACGCAATTTTCCGACAGAAAACATTATTCACATCTTTTAACCGTACTTCAAGAAAGCAGGCAAGGTCAGACAGAGTCCGTTAATTCATATGCTTTAAAAATAGAGACATGTTTATCGCAATTGCTCACAGAAATTTCTTTGTCAAATCACAAGCTCTCTGAGATTCCTGGGCGCACAGCCGCCATGGAGGATCTCGCGTTACATCATTTTATAATGGGTCTTAAACCTAATTTGTCACTAACCTTAAGATGTAAATCTCCAAAGAACTTAAATGAGGCTATAAATATTGCTATTTGTGAGGAGCGCATTATGCAATCCGTTTATAAAAATCGATCTGCTATTTCTACATTTAATTCTTCTACAAATAATTATCAATCGAAAGAGTCATTTTCAAGATCAAACCCGCGACCTAGCTCACAAAGGACCGACAAACCAACCGACCATCGTAACTTTGTTCCTGGTAATTTAATATGTCGTTACTGTAAAGCAGTAGGTCATACCATTGAAAAGTGCCGCAAACGTGAATTCAATAATCGCAATCGCCCAAGCAATTCATTTACGCCTCAATCTCGAGTAAATCACGTGACCGATGATTATGGTAGAGACGAAGTTGACGATTCAAAAAACTGAAACATGTCTCGTATCGGTGTCGTACGGGACACCAAACTCTTATGAAAACCGGCACCACTGTATCCACTGTATCCGCTGTTTCCACTGTATCGACTGTACCCACTAGTTCCGTGGCAGTCACTGCATCCACTGCATCCACTGTATCCACTGTATCCACTGTATCCACTGTATCCACTGTATCCACTGTATCCGCTGTATCCACTGTATCCGCTGTATCCACTGTATCCGCTGTATCCACTGTATCCGCTGTATCAACTACATCCACTGTATCTACTATTCCCTCTGTATCTACTATGTCCGCTGTATCTTCTATATCTTCTCCAGTACCTGAAAAAGAAACTAAAATATATGAAATCAGTTCTAATCCAAATAAAATACTCTTACCTCATGTCCTTCTTTATTCCTCTGCATCAGATATTCCGTTATTTCTTTTAATTGACTCTGGATCCTCTGTTAGCCTTATAAAATCTAACTCTATTCAAAATCCTCAAAATTTAATAAAGGAGAAAATAAATCTAAAAGGAATAGATCCTGTTAAGTGTACCACAAAAACATCAGGACACTTTCAATTAAAATTAAAAATCTCTGATTCCCTTAATAAACATATATCTTATAAATTCCACGTCATAAATGAAATAGACCTTCCCTATGATGGTATTATAGGGACAGATTTTTTGAATCATTTTGGTTGCAACATAGATTATAATAAGAATATTTTAAGGATCTGTAATAATAACATTAAACTTTTATATAATGAACCAATTTATTCTATTCCTGCTAGAACAGAAATGATTGTCGAATGCTCTGTATCCAATCCAGAGATACAAGAAGGACTTGTACTAAATCAAAATAAAATCAAGGATCTTCTTATTGCAAATTGTCTCGTTAAAGTAAAAAATAATAACAGAATCAATTTATCTGTCGTTAACACCTCTGAATCTCCTATTTCCTTAAATTCAAATCTAAATATTAGTCTAATTCCCTTCGAGTCCTTGTCTACCTCTCAGATTGAAGATGAATCTAACCAGTATCCTATTAATAGTGTTCTATATTCTAATGCATATCAACGAACTCAAGAAGTCTTAAAACAACTTCGTGTATCTCATTTAAACTCAGAAGAAACTGATGCTCTTTATAATCTTTGTTCCTCTTTTTCCGATATATTTCATCTTCCTGGTGAAATACTAACTCATACAAATGCTATAAAGCATTCCATTAAAACAACTTCTAATAATCCTGTTCATGTCAAATCCTATCGCTTCCCTGAAGTCCACAAACAAGAAGTTCAAAAGCAGGTTAATCAAATGTTAGATCAAGGTATAATAGAACCATCCATTTCACCATGGTCTGCTCCTATTTGGGTAGTACCAAAGAAAGTAGATGCTTCTGGTGAGAAGAAATGGCGCATTGTCATTGACTTCCGCCAACTTAATGATATTTCCATAGGCGATACCTACCCTATTCCAAATATCAATGAAATTCTAGATCAGTTAGGTTCCAGCAAATATTTCTCTACATTAGATCTTTCTTCTGGATTTCATCAGATTCTCGTCGAAGAAGAAGATAAGCCTAAAACGGCATTCTCTGTACTTCAGGGTCATTATCAATTTACCCGCATGCCCTTTGGCCTTAAAAATGCTCCTTCCACATTCCAGAGATTGATGAACACTGCTCTATCAGGCCTACAAGGCACCCGCTGTTTCGTTTATTTAGATGATATAGTTCTCTATGGATTCGATCTTAATTCTGATATTAATAACTTAAAATGTGTGTTTACTAGATTAAGAGAATTTAATCTCAAATTACAACCCGATAAGTGCGAGTTTTTAAGGAGAGAAGTTGCATATTTGGGACATATTATAACTGAGGAAGGTGTTAAACCAAATCCTGAGAAAATAAAAGCTGTAGTAGAATTCCCAGTTCCCAAATCCCCTAAAGATATCAAATCTTTCTTAGGACTAGTCTCTTACTATCGTCGATTCATTTCCGACTTTTCGAAAATTGCCAAGTCTCTTACTAAACTTCTAAAGAAAGATATTCCATTTGAGTGGCAGAATGAACAGCAAATCTCTTTCGATGAACTAAAAAGTAAATTAACCACTGCTCCTGTATTATGCTATCCTGATTTTACTAAATCCTTTATATTAACTTGTGATGCATCAAATTATGCAGTAGGCGCTGTCCTCTCTCAAGGTGCTATTGGCAAAGATAGGCCTATAGCATTTGCTTCACGTACACTGAATCGTAGTGAAAGTAACTACAGTACGACAGAGAAAGAACTCTTAGCAATCATCTTTGGCTGTAAAACTTTTAGACCTTATTTATATGGTCGTAAGTTTCAAATTATAACAGATCATCGCCCTTTAAAATGGCTTTTCAATCATAAAGATCCTTCTAGCAAACTCCAGAGGTGGAGGCTTAAACTGGAGGAATATGAATATGAAATAATATATAGAAAAGGCAAACTAAATTCCGCTGCAGATGCACTGTCTCGTTATCCTACTAACTCTGCAGTTCCTATTAACATAATAGGTACACAAGTAAATCCTATTCCTAATCTTAACGATCCACAAAGTCCTGCTAATCCTTCTCAAAATATTCAACCTCCAAATCCAGAACACATCGACATGGAACCCATTTCCAGTCCACCGAATCCAGATGAGTGGAACTTACCATTTCTAGATCCTCTATTAGCACCTAATGAACTTCCAGAATCTCCTTTTAATCCTCAAAATCTTAACATTGAACCAGAAAATAACATACCACTTACAAATTCACCGACTGTCGATGATCTCCCAACTCCTGATACTCACCTAGAGAATATTCCAAGTCCTAATCTTGACTCCATTCCTACTATTCTTAATGATAATTTACCTATTATTTTACCAAGTCCGGAAACTCCTAGTAGTTCATATTCCGATTTTCTGAAAGCTATGTCCACTGATAAATCAACTCATAATACAAAAATTCATGAGTATACCAATAATTTATTGTCCACTGATTCTAAAACAATTATTTTACCAACTTCCATTGATCTAGATGAAACAAACCCTTATATCGAAGAAGTTCTCTCTAACGCAGGTGACATCGCTGATTTCCTTAATAAAGAGAGTAAGTTACATTCATTCCTTAAACTGGAAACAAATTCTAAGTGTTACTATTTCTTGTTTACTAAAGTTCATAATTTCGATAATCTTCCATATCCTGACTTATTTGAATCCCTAAAACAACTTCGCAATGAATTGTTGATAGGAATCACTGGATCCTGTAATGAATTTGCCATTTCCGATTTTAAGGACCCTTTCGTTAAATTATCTTATACGAAACTTTACAACATCTTGAATTTTCTATTTCATAATACCAATATAGTTATTAAAATTCATAGAAACACTGTAATCTTTCCAACACCTAGTGAAATTCCCAAAATACTTAAAGATAATCATGATATACCTATTGCCGGTCATGTCGGTATAAATAGAATGTATAACCGCATTAAGGAAAGGTATCATTGGAAAGGCATGAAAACAGACATCGAAAATTACATTAAAAAATGTTCTCAATGTCAATCCAATAAAGCATTGCGACAATTAAATAGGGCTCCAATGCAAATTACTTCCACTTCCACTACACCGTTTCAAAGATTAAGTCTAGATATTGTTGGACCTCTTCCTGACGCTGGTCAACTCAATCTCAGATACATTCTAACTTTACAAGATGATCTTACAAAATACTCCTTAGCTTATCCCATTACAAACATAACAGCAGAAGAATGTTGTGAATGTCTCGTCCACTTTATTTCTCTTTTTGGAATCCCAAAAATGATTCTCACAGACCAAGGAACAAACTTTACATCAGACTTATTTAAAAGGGTATGTGAATTCTTGAAAATTAAACCACTGTGGTCATCACCTTATCACCCTCAAACCCAGGGTGCACTCGAGAGAAGTCATTCCACCCTGAAAGAATATTTAAAATCATATGTAAATGAAAAACAAACAGATTGGCACAAGTACGTCTATACGGCAATATTGGCGTACAATACCAATATCCACACTACTACAAAATTCACTCCTTACGAATTACTTTTTGGTCACAAACCCTATCTCCCTGACTCCATTTTCCAAGTTGGTCCTGCCGATACTTATCATGAATATATAAGAATGTTAAATCATCGCCTTAAATTCTCATGGGAAAAAGCTGTTGAAAATATTTCTATATCAAAGGAAAGATCCAAAAACTATTATGACCAACATTCTCGTCATGTCACATACAAAGTAGGTGACCTTGTCTATTTAAAAGCTCACTATAGACTTCGTAAAGCTTTATCCCCTATATGGAAAGGCCCATATAAGGTAATTAAAGTGCATGGAAATAACACCTTATCATTACTTATCAATCGGCGTCATGTAAAACACCATTTCGATGAAGTCAAATTAGCCGTAATTCCATGCGAATAATTCTTAATTGTCTATTATATAGTAAAGTAGTTATAGTACATGTATAAGTATAGAAGTAAAATATGTTTAAAAGTATAATTAATATTAACGATATATTTTCAGCATATCCGTACAAACGCGTCCAGACTTCGTTGAACAAATTTCCAAAAGTCCTGGAATTTATTTTGACCACGTAGGTAGTGCTAAAATTATTGAAGGACAATTACACGTCCTTATTCCGTTAGATATATCTTTTATTAAGCCTCATATAGATAATATAAATTTAATAATTAACTCAGTAAAACAAGCTTGTAAGGAAATATGGATAGAACCGGAATGTATTAATATTTTTGAACCCCTTATGATGCGGTTCGAGGAAATGGAGAAGCAATTTTCCTCTATCTCTCATTTAATAGAATCAAAAAATAAAAGAAGTGCATGGTTTGCAGGAGTTGGATCTTTAATGAAAAATATATTTGGAACTTTAGATGAAGAAGACGCATTAGTTTATAATAGTGCTATACAATCTATTTTTAATAATGAAAATAAAATATCGTCGTTAGTTAAAGAAAATATATTGGTAACAAATTCCATTATTTCAAAATTTAATGAAACTATATTAAAGCTTCAGCAAAATGAACATCAATTAAATGAAGCAATTGATAATTTTACTTTAATATTAAAGAATATATCAGTAATTACAGAACGAAATCAAATTCAATTAAGTATTAATAATATTTTTAGTAGTTTAGAAATATCTATAATTACTTTGTCTTTTAAGCTTGATGATATTATAAATGCCATAGTATTCAGTAGCTTAAATAAATTGCATCCTTCAATAATAACTCCTATGCAACTTTATAAAGAGCTCATAAATAATTATCGCAATTTACCACAAGGGTTAGAATTGCCTACACCTTTAGAATTAAATATGATACACACTATGACTAACATATCAAAGGTGTTATCTTATTATATGGAGAATAAATTAATATTTGTGTTACAAATTCCACTAGTATCCACTATGGAATATAATCTTTACCATAACATTCCTTTACCTATTCCACATATTTCTGAGCAACCAGATTCTTTTAGTTTAATAATACCAACCGCGAAGTATATCGCCATAACAATTGATAAAAATCATTATTTTAATCTGGATAACTTAAATAATTGTATTTTAATTAATTATAAGAATTTAATTTGTAATGTCGCAAATGTTTACACATCTGAATATAAACCTGTATGTGAAAGTGAATTATTGTCGAAAGTTGTAACTAAAATGCCTAATCAATGTGAAACTAAATTCATTTATGGTAAAATAAATATATGGGAAAAAATTAATAATAATAAATGGTTATTTGTTCAGTCAGAACCTAGAAAGGTAACTATACAATGTTCAAATTTGAAATTAAATCAAGAGAAAATATTATTAGGAACAGGCATTTTAAATTTGCCTGAACTATGTATTGGTTATAGTAAAAATGTTATTCTAATAAGCAAAATTAATCGAAATATATCTGTACCAACAATTAATTTCCAATTTAATTTAATACAAGATCCATGTTGTAATAGGTTAAAATTTAATAAAATTAAGGAAAGTGTTTCCCCTATCCATTTAGAAAATATAAATTTAGATAATTTAAAGCATGAGAGAAATTTATTAAGTAAACAACTTTTGGATACACAATTAGTAGAGGAAATGCCTCATATAATTAAATATGAAGCATACTATTCGACAACTGTAATAATTACTACAATAATTATTTTAATTTTAATTTGTTATTTCTGTAAAGGAAAATGCGTGGCTTTTAAAGAAAAATTCCGAATTAAATCAAATCCCGCTATTGAAATAGAATTAGATAATATCTCGATTCCTTCTCAGCCTCGATTGAGGACTACTTAAATTTAATATAAAACTTCACGCCTTAACCGTGTAAGTTTTTACTTAAACGGGGGGTTGTTATATACAGGGTTTGAACCCTTACATGCAGCATTGCATTAGTTTAACGCTATGTATACATTATATCATTAATATAAAAGTACTCTTTGAGAGACGCGCGGCTAGTCTACCCGGAACTCTCATTACAGCCACACATTCTCCTATCTCCGCTGTATCTCCGCTGTATCATTGTGACTCGATCCTATTTTGTACTAAGTCTTATTTTAAATTGTGTTTTAATTATTGTGTTTTAATTTCTACCAAATAAATGTAGTGAAAAATAATAAAATCTTTTTTTAAAAAGAACTCGGAACGGACCCATATAACAGTAAGCTCATAACTTCAGCAAATATTACTGTTCGGAAAAGTGAATTATACCAGGCATAAGGTGAGTTGTTTTATAATCATTCAAAATAAGTTGTTATATCTAATAGTTTAAATATTAACCTAAAAATGTATGTGTGTTACAATATGGACCACCGGCATGTTTTTAATATGGACTAGTGGTCCATATTACAAACAGTGTTATATTAAATTATTTTATTTTGATTGTTTAAGGATGACATCTACGAATACTACAACCAAAGAAAAGACCAGACAAACATGGGATAAAGAGGCAATGGCTAATGCAATTAAAGCTATACGAGATAAGCAAATGGGTTTCTTAAAAGCATCTAAAACATATGGAATACCCAAAACTACGCTTATACGCTTATCGAAAATGGAAGATCAGTCACTTAGCGACGTGACGAACCATAAACTTGGAAGAAAATCGACTTTGCCGAGTGAATTGGAAGCTGAATTGTGTGATTATATTTTAGAAATGGAAAAATCTGGATTTGGTCTTACGCGCAGGGACATCAGATCTTTAGCTTACCAGTTAGCGGAAAAGAATAATATAAAGCACACGTTTTCTCAAGATAATGAATCTGCGGGAAGATCATGGTTGAAGTTGTTCCTTAAGCGCCATTCAAAGCTATCCTTTCGCCGTCCAACTGGCACATCAATAGCTAGAATGAAAAGATTTAACAAAGAAAATGTTAAAGAATTTTTTGACTTGTTAGAGAGCTCTTTTGATAAAATCCAGTATCCTGCAACCAATATTTATAACGTGGATGAAACTGGAATTTCAGTGGTACCATCGAAAACGCCGGAGATACTAGCTCTCAAAGGCAAAAAACAAATAGGAACGGTAACATCAGCAGAACGTGGATCAACGATCACTTGTGTGATATGTATGAGTGCAAGTGGCACATTAGTCCCGCCGATGCTGATATTTCCGAGGAAACGGGACAATGCACTACTGATGAAAGGTGCTCCACTTGGTGCCATCCATGCTTGTCATCCATCCGAATGGATACAACTTGATCTATTTACTCGATGGTTTGAGCATTTTTTACAGCATGTGAAACCATGTGCCACATCACCGGTTCTACTGATTTTAGACGGCCATGCAAGCCACACCAGAAATATCAAAGTTGTGGATTTAGCCAGAAAAAACCATGTTCGCTTGCTGTGTCTGCCTAAACACTCAAGTCATAAAATGCAGCCACTTGATAAAACATTCATGGGTCCATTAAAAAAATACTTGACTGAAGAAATTTGCAAACGACTACGAATGCAACCTCGAGCAATAACACATTTTGACATTGCGGAATTATTTGGTCTAGCCTATGTATGAGCTCAGCGTGCAGAATTGGCCATTAGCGGTTTCCGTGCTACAGGGATATATCCCGTTAATAGACACGTCTTCGAAGATCATGACTTTATTGACGAAGACCTTCCAGCAGCAGAGGGGCCTTCTATTGACCCAGCGCGCGATATAACGACACCAATTGATATAATTCCTGATAACCCGATACCTGAGCAAAAGGCTGTTGTACCTGAACCCGATAACTGCCTACCTGAGACAAGGGTTGTTGCATCTCCCGCACCTCAATCTGTAATCAAACCATCACCCCAGAGTGTTGATGGAGATCATGAAGCAAATGCACAAACAGGAGTGTCAACACTGACTATGAATGACTCAATAGTTAGTCCCTCTACATCATCTAAATCATATTTTTCGCCAAAAGTGTTGCAGCCTATACCGCATTTAAGGAAAACTGTTAGCAACAGAGGAAGAAAAGCCACCAAACCTACAATCTTGACATCTTCCCCTTATAAACAAGATTTAGAGACGTCGTTACAGAAAAACTTAAAAAAAGATACGCCAAAGAAACTGCCAAAGAAGACAAAAAAGAAAATGCCAAAAAAAACAGCCCAAAAGAAAAGAAAAATCATAACAGAAAAAAAATCATCGTCGGAAAGTTCGACCGATGAAAGTCCTGATCGTTCCCAAAATGAAAACGGTAAATGTTTATATTGTAATGGGCTTTTTTCTGAAGACGTACATGGAGAGAAATGGATTAAATGTGCATCATGCAGGGAGTGGGCTCATGAAGAATGTGCAGGCATTGAAGATAAGGTTGATTTTTTTGTTTGTGAATTGTGTACCAGCAATTAGTTTCTTCTTACTAGTTGACTGATTTAGTTTAAAGCAACACGTCCTTTTTTTTCTCAATAATTTTGTACCAAATTCACTATGGTCCATATTTTGAACCATGTGGTCCATATTTTGTACACTTTTTTCTAATGTACAATAATGACATATTTTAGAAAATGTTGATTATTTCTAAGATGTTAATGTTCCTTAAGAATTCTAAAAATTGTTTTTGTTCCTAAATAACTATCAAACCTTTCAAAATATATAAGGCTGATTAATCTTTATAATTCCGAGTTTTATTACAAAAAAACCTTATGGTGGTCCATAATTGGCGCACTTACTCTACCGGTTCAAGTAGTGCAGATATATATAAATCTAAACTTTGTTGGTACAATTTAATGAATTCGTTTATAAGGAAATCTTTTGAACACAGGGAGACAACATCAAATATGGTATGTAATAATATAATAATTTGTCTTTATTTCTTAAATAATTTTTTTTTTACAATGAATTATATAATAATATAGAATGTATTCATATTAACTTTCTAAGTACAGTAAGGGGAATTAATATGCATTTTTGCCGTTCCTGCCTATTTTTTAAAAATATTTTTAGGATTATAGTATCATTAAAAAATTGCGTTGTCTTGCCAAGGTACGGCGCCATCATTATTACAGTAATGACAATAATTGTCACGGATTTTTATAGCTTCTCTGGTACTATTCCTATTCCGTGAAGTTATATTTTCGAAAGCTCCACCTGAAGTATTTTCTCTCCAAGTACCAAGACGAAGATCACTTCTTGGACATTCTTCGTCTATAAAACCTGGTGGCGTGTATGAAGCAGGTGAAGTTTTCCTCAGCCAGTTATGCAAAGCGGTCGATGCTTTCACTATTACGTTTACTTTGTCTATACTTGTAGTAATTGGTTTTTCGAAAACTCTAAATCGGGCTGTTAAAACTCCGAAAGCATTTTCTACGATTCTTCTACATCTACATAATCTATAATTATAAATCTTTTGTTCTCTTGTTAAATCGTTACGGCGAGGATATGGTTTCATCAAATAAGGTTTTAAGGGAAACGCTTCATCACCGACAAATACTGAATTACTACACATGTATGGTGTTCTCTTCAATAGCCTTCTTTAAAGTACAGTTATTAAATATTCCACCATCCGAGTTTCTACCCTTTGCCCCCACATCGATGTATGTGAAACAATAATCGTGATCAACACAAGCTAGTAACACAATACTAAATGTACTTTTATAATTAAAAAAGTCCGATCCTGTACCAGGAGGACATTTTACATTTATGTGTTTCCCATCAATGGCACCAATGCAATTGGGAAAATTCCATCTCATTGAAAAACCTCTTCTTATTTCATTCCAGTCCTCTTCAGATCTTGGTACCTGTTTAATAATAAAATAATTATATATTTTCAGA
This sequence comes from Heliconius himera, assembly GCA_021202915.1. Classification (NCBI taxonomy): domain Eukaryota; kingdom Metazoa; phylum Arthropoda; class Insecta; order Lepidoptera; family Nymphalidae; genus Heliconius; species Heliconius himera. Next base: position 718,026 of record JAJHJA010000020.1, on the reverse strand, counting down.
ATGACACTTCCCTTGCATCACAAGACATTGTTTTTGAATATATTGAAAATGCGGAAAGTATTGAAAATTTTACAAATTCAACCATAAAAATCATCGATGATTTGTCTCCAATGCCCAAAAAAACATCCAAAAAATCACCTGGTTACATAGAATCAGCTTTAAATAAATTGGATAACATTGAAACGAGCGAGACTGGAGAAAAAAGACGATGATTTGGACAATTTTGGAAAATATGTTGCGTCTTCATTACGAATATTAAACACCGTAAATAGTATTCATGCTCAGGATGAAATACAAGCCATATTATCGAAATATAAACTGCTAGATCTTAAAGAACAAGAAGGACAAAACTCGACTCCTATGCCAGAATCGCCAAACTCGAAACAAGACAGCGAAGACACGTGGTTGAACTTGTAATTTTTTGTATTTTGATTATACCAGTAGAACCTTGATAACTTAAACCTCGATAACGTAATAACCTCTATAAATTCATAAAATTTTGTTTTCCCTTCCCCTAGGAGCCCAAAACCTCTTTTACTTAAAAAACGAACCCTCTACAACTTAAACGAATTATTTGGGCATCGCACCTCAGTAACTCAAAGTTGTAACGACGAGGACCTTTGTAACTTCAATCATCTATCAATGAGTCATTTTAAATAAATTTGCAAACAAAAAAGGTTCCCTGTAGACCATTGTTATTGCTTACACGTGTTTACCAAATGGCTTCAAATGTAAACAATACACTAATGTCTCAGTCCTTTATGAGCCAAAGTACAGTAACTTATTTGTGTCATTCATTCATTAGCTTTTAGCCTTCGTTCCGGGAGCATCTCTTTGCACATTGTGAGTAAAAATGAATTCAAAGCGAAAACTGAAAGCACTAACATATGCTGAGAAGTTAAAAGCGATCGAAGCAGTGAAAAGTGGTTTGAAGAGGAAAGACGTTGCACTTCAGTTTGGAATACACGAGAGTACATTATCCATCATACTAAAAAAAGAAGCTGAATTCTTGAAGAAGCAAGAATCGGGAGAAAGTCTTCTATGTAAAAGACGAAGAATTGCTGAATTTCCTAATTTAGAACAATGTTTGTTTACATGGTTTAAACAGTGTAGAAATAAAAACATTAGTGTTAGCGGACCTATACTAAAGGAAAAAGCTGAAGAGTTTGCGAAGTCACTAGGAATCTGTAATTTTAAAGCTAGTAATGGCTGGTTGGAAAATTTCAAAAAACGACATGATCTGGCCTTCAAAAAAGTTTGCGGTGAAAGTGCAAGCGTAAGCAAAGAAGTTTGCAAAGAATGGAAAAGTCAATTGGAGAGTTTATTGAATGGATACGACCCCAATGATGTTTTTAACGCTGACGAAACGGGACTCTTTTTTAAATGTCTTCCCGACAAAACATTAACATTTAAAAATGAAAAATGTCATGGAGGGAAACACAGCAAGGAACGTCTAACGATTCTGCTTTGTACAAATTCTACAGGCACAGAAAAACTTAAGCCATTAATGATTGGCAAATCAAAGAAACCTCGTTGCTTTGCGGGCTGCAGATCACTGCCTCTGGATTATGAAGCCAATAAAAAAGCATGGATGACTGGGGATCTTTTTAAAAAATGGCTTATTAAAACAGACAAACAAATGATTACAGCAAAGAGAAAAATTCTTCTCTTTATAGATAACTGCACAGCACATACTGACGTACCTACATTGAAGGCTATTAAAGTCCAATTTCTTCCAGCAAACACAACATCACAACTTCAACCGTTGGATCAAGGTATAATTAAAAACTTCAAAACATTTTACCGAAAAGAAATTGTAAAAAAAATGATAACTGATATGGAGCAAAATACCATTTCTTCTATTAATGTCTTACAAGCAATGAGAATGGTAGACAAAGCTTGGCGAAATGTGACATCCAACGCAGTGAAAAACTGCTTTAAAGCTTGTGGTTTTCCAGTACAAATGCAAGAAAATATTGAAGTGGAGGGCGATCAAACGTTTGAAGAATGGAATAGATGTATGTCTCACTCAGAAATTACTTTCGAAGAATTCGTCACATGCGATGATGAAGTAGCCACAGCGGGAACGTTAACAGAAGAAGAAATAATGGATACCGTCATTCATGGTGTTGAGAACGATGATATAGACGAAGATTTAAATGACGAGCCACCTGCGATTATATCTATCAGCGAAGCAAGGAAAGCTGTAAACACTTTACGATCTTTTATAGAGCAATGCAGTGACACAGAGGATGATATTTTCTCTTCTTTATTTTATATTGAAAATAAAATTGATGTGGAAAGTGTGAATTGTTTGAAACAAAAAAAAATTACCGACTTTTTTAAGTAGAACAAAATAATCATCAATAAATGTACCTTTTAACTCAAAATAAAGTACGTATGTACATAATAACATTTCGAAGTTTCATTTGCATTTAACCTAGCTCGTCTATATCTATAATTCCTAAACCAAGCTCATAAATGGACCTCTGTAAGTAAAAATATAAACCAATAAAAACTCCTTAACTTAAACCCTTAGTAAGTAAAAACCTCCATAACTCAAATTATTTAACGTTTCCCTTGGTCTTTACCTTATCGAGGTTCTACTATATCTAAATTCTAAAAACTGTTTCCTTTCGTACCTACCTTTATAAAATCTTCTAATGCTGAGTAGATAGCTTCAAGTACTTCAACGAAGAAAGTAAGAACTTAGGTACTCTAAATAATTGTGATAGAGTACCTAATGAATCTCCAGTGGCCAAATATTTCAATACTATTTCTAGTTTCGTTCGAGCAGGAATAGCATTTCGCATTGTTGTATATTGCCTTTGTATGGAAGAACCAATTTTATGTAACAAATAAATAAACTGGGTTCTGTTCACACGAAACATATTCTTAAAGTCATCTTCATTTTCTGTTCGTAACTCCAAACAAAGATTATTTGATGCTCCGAGATCTTCTCTTCTTGCTATCCATTTTTTAACCCAACACCTTTTTTTACGATATTTTTTTAATATTTCTTGCCTCAGAAGGACAGCAACGATCAACACACCCTCACTCACTGCACTCATGGTTGCAAATGAGAGAGAATTTAAATTGAATACAAGAATTGCATAAGAAATTATTGAATGTGCTGTTTAAACCAAGAACAGTTTTGAAGGGAAACTTGCCTTTAATAGCAAAAATGTGACATGTTGTTTAGACGATGCAAGTCAATTATTGCTTCAACATTATTGAATGCAACAGGCAAGAAACTTGTACCGTGTAAATGAGCCTTAATTGATGACTACTCAAAGAAAATTTTTGTTTATTTTCTACACAAGAAATCTGATGCATTTGAAAAATTTAAAGAATTCAAGAGCCAAGTGGAGAAACAACTGGAATGTAGTATAAAGTGTCTTCGCTCTGACAACGGTCTTGAATATGAGAATGCAAATTTCTGTGAGTTCTTAAAAGCTGCCGGAATTGTTCATCAAACCACCACTCCATATACTCCAGAGCAAAATGGAGTTGCAGAACGCATGAACAGGACATTGGTTGAAAAAGCTAAGTGTTTGTTAATTAACGCCAAATTATCTAAAGGATACTGGCCTGAATCTGTACACACTGCTGCTTATCTCATCAATAGATCTCCAATTAAGTCACTGAACTTCAAGACACCAGAAGAAATGTGGTCCGGAAGCAAACCAAATATAAGTCACTTAAGAATATTTGGGTGTGAAGCAATGATTCATCTTCCAAAAGAAAAAAGAAGAAAGTGGGACCCAAAAGCACAAAAAGCAATATTTATTGGCTATTGTGATAATACTAAAGGATTCAGATTTATTATTCCTGGCACCAAAACAGTAATCAAAAGTAGAGATGCAGTTTTTCTTAAAACTACTGTAGAGAGAAATCGTTTCAGAGGTATTGATACAGGACAGCACAATGTGTCACTCATCATCTGAACCAACTGATGATCACACATTTGAGAGCTCTAATGACACATTACAATCTGCTGGGAATCACGGGAGGTCCAGTACGTGAAAGCATGTAACTCGCGTCGCAACGCTGGCGCTAGTTTTTTGCGGACTGTGACGCGTAACTATTAAGTTACGCGTTATAAAATAACATTTAAAAGGAAATACGTAGTTTAAATAATATTTGATATACGTAATATATAAAATATTGGTGAAAGATATATTGTAATAAAAAAAATATTTGAACTGATTTACGTAAAATAATATTAGAAAGAAGTTTAAGGAAGCTGATTTGATTTATATTTTAAAATAGTAAATATTAAAAGTGAATAGATTTTATAAAAGAAAAGTGTGTAAAGGTTCGAGACATAAGCGAACCACATTTTATAAATCAGTCCTTCCGCGTGTGTCCGTTTACTCAGACTTGCAAAATATAATTATTAAATGCACATACGTTTTTCATTTATGAACCCACCGGTACAAGTGTTACTAGTAAATATACTGTTCGAATATAATATAATACTATAAAATCTATATAAAATATCTTTTTGTTTGTCGTAAAATAAGAAAAAATTAACGTTGATTATTCAGATCAAAATAAATATGTAAAGTAAAATATAATTTCCTTTAATTTTAATAGTTTAATTCCTAGCCATAGACTAACGCTATGTCTGGTTTGGTTCTTTGATTATGGCAACACTATGTCTTACAAAACGTTTATGATGTTAGTTGAATAATCTGTGATGATGCTACGGACTGTCAAAAGAAATCTTTCAAAAATTATCGGTTTAACGAAATACGTGTACAATTTTGTGATACTAGACATTTTGTAGTAATAAACATTTAATATCAAAAAATTATGCAATGCACATGTTGCTTTCACCACTTTTACTATGTTCTCTGGCTCTAAATTTATTTGAGTATGGAATACACAAAATCTGGAGGCCAGTATACCGAACCCATTCTCAACAACGTGCCTTGCCCTTGAAACTCGGTAGTTGTATATTTCTTTACAAGCTGAATCTAGTTGTGCTTGTCTGAAAGGCTTCATTATGTTAATTGTAAGGGGAAAGGCGTCATCAGCCACAAATACGTAAGGAACATCTTTGAAATTTTCTGTTACGCTGCATGGTTTTGGGAGTTTAAGGTCATCAATCTGTAACTTTTCATAAAATTTAGTATTTTGAAGAACGCCTCCGTCAGAAACACGTCCGTTGGTCCCAAAATCCACTAAAAGGAACCGGTAGTTAGCATCCACTATTGCAAAAAGTACCATACTGTGCCTTCCTTTGTAGTTGAAATAATATGATCCGGAATCCGCTGGAGGAACTATATCTATGTGTTTGCCGTCCATGGAACCAAGGCAGTGTGGGAAATTCCATCTCTCTTCAAACTCTTTAGCAATCTCTTTCCATTTCTCAGTGGAATTAGGAAACTGGAACAATATCAAATAAATAAAAACTGTTCACAACATAAATAAAAGTCTATCATAATGATAATGATGACTGTCTAAATGTTGATAATTTTTAAATTCAGTGTTTTAAAATCAAGGAAACATTATAATTAATTATATTAACGGCTTGGGACTATGCTTCGTTTCCCTCGGCTGATTGAATTAGCAAATTAATTTCATTTGGTGTTTAGTTAAATTATAATTGTTATCATATCTATATTATAATATTACAATATAACAATAGTCTACATTATAATATGATAATTGATATTTTATACAAATTCTAACGTATCCGTTGTAGATTCCCTTTTATAACCCAACACGAATCCAGGTATGAGCTTAGCCCGTTAATAACATGATATTCGTAACTTTTTCAATAGTAGGCCTACACGTTTATATTTATGTAGTTCTCCTTTAAACTATATTAATTAATAAAATCAATGTAAAATACTTTTTTAGTGTGTAATAATACATAATTATTTCAGGAAGAAATAAATGATTCTGCTGGAACACCTAGCAACGAAACACCGATCAATGGCGACGAGATACCTCCACCTGCGGTTGCAAGATCAAACTCAAGTACAGGAGCAGTAGGCTTACTTCCGACCTCCCGACCTAATTTGGCCAAAAAAAGGAAAAGTGAAGAGTTAACTAATGATGTACTGGTCTCAGTAAGAGACCACTTCAAAAAACCGGTGGCCCAAGATGACAGGTATGACTTGATGGGAAAATCTTTTGCTATGAGAATCAGGGCTTTGGAAAAACGAGAGGCTTTGATAGTCGAAAAAAGAATCAATGATCTCCTTTTTGAGGCTGAAATGGGTATGCTTAATCCATACAGCTCCGAACTTTTGAACAGCAGCCCTAATTCAAGTAGGAGCACACGTACTCCTTCGTCTGCTACCTCGTACGGCCAATTTTCTCAACAAACTTCGCCAGGTGGATTTGCAAATGAAGGTCTTCCTCCTTCACATTCAATGGCAGCTTACTTTTCTAGTTATAGTGATCATTGATTTGTTTTATTTTTGAGTTTTCTTTATGCTATACTAATGTTATCAAACAATATTATCAATTAATTTTATAATTCCATACGCTCATTGCAACTATTGTCTCAGTACTCTGTTAAAACTTTCCCTTTCAAAGACAGCAATAAATTTTTTCAATAAAAACTAATAGTAAATAAAAGTTGTATATTTGTTTAACGTACCTGAAGATACTCATTTTTCAGCACTTTATAGATGGCTTCACATGTCTCTGGAATGATTTGGCCTAGAGCTTGTGGTGATATCAACGTAGAGTACTTAAGACATTCGTACGATCGGCCCGTCGCAAGAAACCTCAAAGTAGCACTTAGTCTTTCATGGGGAGAAATAGAGGTTCTCATAACCGTGTTTTTCTTTCTAATGAGAGGAGTTACAAGTGATAACAGTTTTTCATATGTTTCTTCATTCATACGCAAATAATTACGGTAATCTGAAGGATCTGCACTCAACTCTTTCAGTAACCTTGTATGAGTATATTCATCTCTCTTTGTAAGCCACTTCTTACACCAGGTTTTACGTTTACGCTTCTTCTTACTGTCCAAAACCACTAATAACCCGACCAAGGCGATCGCGTCATCTACATCTTGTTTGCTCGCCATGTTCTCTCAACTGAACTAAAATATACGGTTTACCCTTTACGTGTGTGGGCTCGAGCTTGCACAGGTTTACCTGTCAGGTTTACCTGCGCAGGTTTGCCTGTCAGGTTTACCGTAACGTGTGTGCCCGGCCTAAGAGTGTTTTAATCGCTATTATACAAAATCATAACATATTTACATTATATATTATTAATAATTAAAAATGGCAAAAAAGAAACTATTTTAACCGGATTAATCGCGTATATTTGGTACTTTTATACATTTTTGGAAACCCGACGTTTCGAACACTTTGCAGTAGTCCGTGGTCACGGGTAGACTGAGGTGGCATTCGTCTGTCAGGTGCCACCTCAGTCTACCCGTGACCACGGACTACTGCAAAGTGTTCGAAACGTCGGGTTTCCAAAAATGTATAAAAGTACCAAATATACTCGATTAATCCGGTTAAAATAGTTTCATTCAAAATGTGTAATAATCGTGAAAATCAAAGAACTTATTATGGCAAAAAAGGTTAATATTGAAATTCAAATACTTCCGCCTGTAGGAGATTTTTTTTTATTTGAGATATTAGTTGAAAGTGGATAAGAAAAATGTAGGCGTAATTGATTTAAATAGTTTATTGAAATTTATTGAGCCCTACGATGGGTCAAAGGATACAATAAATTAATTTTTAACTAATTGCAACAATGCATACGAGCTCGCATCCGAGTCTCAGAAATTTATATAATTTAAATATATTTTAAGTCAATTGCAAGGGAAAGCTGAAATAGCAGCTTCTATTAAAGATTTTACTACTTTTGAACAATGAAGACTTTAAAAACTCAATTTTGTCACAGAAAACATTATACTCATTTAATAACGGATTTACAGAAATCGAAATAGTTACCAACAGACAATGTTGTTATTCAATTTGCTACTAAAGTAGATTCAATATTAACTCAATCATTAACTGAAACGTCTGTGAATCCAACTAAAAAGTCCGAAATACCAGGGCGCACAGTAGCCATGGAAGATTTATCATTACACCACTTTTTAATGGATTTAAATCTCATAATATCGAATATAGTTGGGTGTCGTTCACCTAAAAATTTAAATGAGTCAATTGGACTTGCAATCTCTGAACAGAAAATTCAACAAACTTTGTATAGGAAAATAGATTCTCAAAAAGAGACAAAGTTTAATAATTATTATCAAGAAAATAAAAGAATTTATAGACCTCCTCAAGGTCAACAAAATTGTTTACTCCAAAGCCTTTTCAAGGTTCACAGTTTCAAAGTAATTATAATTTAGATAAACATTTTGTACGGCCTTCGTTTATGCCAAGTAACACATTTAGAGAAAAATCAGCCCCTACTTTTGCCTTAACCTTTTAACCAAGGTTATCAAGGAAATAAAGTATTCCAACAAATACCTTTTAATAAAAAGCGTATTAATTTTGTAAATGGAAAACATGATAGGGAACAGGAATATTATCCAGAACCATATAGCATCGAACAAGAAGATAATGACGAAAATTACCATGAAAACGTTAATAATTTAAACGAGGAAGAGTGTCCACCTTGTACCAGCCGCGACTAAAAAGGAAAAAGGCACACGTTAAATATATGAAATAATTCAAAACAGTGATAGATATTTACCTTACATTTTAATAAATACTTCTGCTTATGTTAGGCCTATGTCTTTATTAATAGACACAGGAGCATTAATATGCTTATTAAAAAAAATTGCTTTAATTAATGATATTAAAATATACCCAGCCGATATATTTATAAAAGAAATTGATTCAAAAGACGGAGATACTCTTGAAAGTGTTGGTTTTGTAAATTTAAAGTTAAAATTAGTTGAAAATTATATAATGCATAAATTTTATATTTTTGATGATTTACAATTGCCATAGATGGAATCATTGGCACTGATCTTTTCATAGCTTATAACTGTAAACTCAATACTAATAGCTTAGAAATAAAAAAAATATGAAACCAAATTACTTTTTAATGAACCCAGTTATTTAATTAAAAAAAGTTAAAATATATTCTCACCCTTCCACCACCCTATAAAAAGTACAACGGTAGAAGAAACGATTGAGTATCTTTTTCATTTTATTTCTGTTTCGAATTCCCAAAATAATAAAAACCGATCAGGTAACCAATTTTACTTCGGAATTATTTAAGAAAATGTGTAAATTTTTAAAGACCAAACAATTATGGTCATCCACTTATCATCCACAAACACAGGTTATCGAGAAGTTACTGGTTACTGTGGAATGGCCTACCCGAGGCAGTGTTTCCAGGTCAATATGACATGGGTACCTACAAAAAGCACGTCTATCTCCACCTTAAAGGCCGGCAACGCATCTGTAGCTCCTCTGGAGTTGCACGGGGCCGTGGGCGGCGGTAATCACCATCAGGTGACCCGAACGCTCGTTTGCCTTGTCCTTTTCCATAAAAAAAAAACCGAGCCCCCAGTCCGGGGCTGCGGAGGGCTCGCCGGAATCTGAATCCTCAACATCGGAGTAGGAAGAAAACGACGGTTTCTTGACCGTCAAAACCAAGGTTGCCAAACGTAAGGCAAACAGGGCCTTAACAACAACAACCTCAACTAAACGCGCCGCGAGCGCAATTATAACCCCCGTCCCGCGCGCCTCACCTCCGCGTAGGACTAGGGCAAGCGCGCAGGTAGACGAAACCGGTTCTGACGCCGGTATGACCGACCTAACCGACACGACTAAGGACGTTGTAAATAAAAATAATGACAATAACGCGAATCTCGCACCAAATCCCGTCACCAGACCGGTACCGGCACTCGTAAGGATAGGTTACCTCCTCCAATCATAATTCAGGAGAAAAAAGCCTGGGACGACGCCTCTAAGTGGATGTTGTCCAACAAAGTGCAGTTCAATTATGCCAGATCGACTGCCCATGGCCTTAGAGTTCAGGTGACTACACCTAGAGATCATAGAGCCCTTACGGCCCATTTGAGAACCACAAAAGTAGGATGTCATATATACGCCCGGACGATCGCACACTACACGTAGTCCTTAAAGGCATCCCTAAAGAAATAGAGACAGAGACCATTTTCCGGGACTTAGAGTTCACTCACAGCTGACAGCGAACGGCATACATTATCTCGCGAGTCCGACACCTTCACTGAGAGGTAATTACGGCTTACAGCTGACCGCGAACGTCATATTTTGTCTCGAGAATCTGAAACTAGTACTCAATATGAAGACCGTTTCACAAATGATAGGGTGTACCATAACATTATTCGATCTCTTGAAGATGAACATAAGTATGAACAACGACTAGAACCGGGACGCGATTATTACTAACTAACTAACTTCTTTGAGACAAGAACTATTAATAATTTTGTCTAATGAAAGATTAAGAATTGAAAAGATTCGGTCGCTTGAAACAGACGAACAGCGAGAGGCCCGTCTTACTGCAGACAGATTTCGACATAGTCTTAATGACTTAGATGTACACATGGAAGATCAATCTACAAATTCGGTGGCGTGGTCCGATTAATATAAAAGTGGGTTTGCTTATAACCTCTCAATTGATTACAGATGATCTTCTGTAATAGACGATATGAACGTAGTATGTTTTTTTTGTAATGCTTCGAAGTGGAGTAAGGAGTCTGCTGGTTTCTGTTGTTCTGGAGGTAAAATAAATTTGCCTTCGTTCGAAGACCCACCGTAACCTTTGAAATCACTACTTTTAGGGGAACATTTGCAATCTAAACAGTTCTTAGATAATATTCGAACTTATAATAGTGTATTTCAAATGACCTCCTTTGGTGCTCAACAAATCTCAGAAGGCCCTTTCATGCCTACTTTTAAGATACAAGGTCAGATTTACCATTTGATAGGGTTTTTTGCCTGAAGACCAACCTAAGTTTCTTCAAATATATTTTGTATCCGACTACAACAAACAGTCGAATATAAGAAATCAGTATTTCACGATTTTAAATACTGAACTCATTTCACAACTTCAGAACATGTTGCATCAGGTCAATTCGTATGTATGCAGTTTTAAATCGGCATTAGAAGCCCTTTCTCAAGATGGTGATTACAATTATAAAATTGTTATAAATTTCGATAGGCGTCCAACTCAGGAACACCCTGGGCGTTATAACGTTCCATCCACGAATGAAGTTGCTATAGTATTGGTCGACCAGGAATGTCATAGGCGTGATATCGTTATACGTTCCAGAGACAATCGTTTGCTACGTATTTTCGAAATTCACAGGGCTTACGACAGTTTGCAATATCCTATGATATACTGTCGAGGGGACGATGGTTATAATTTCGCTGTGTACCAAATCCCATCCGCGTACAGGCGCACCTAATTATAATAAAAAGGTGTCATGCCTTCAATTTTATTGTTACCACCTGCAAGTGAGACGAAATAGATTTGTATACTTTCAACGTTTTCGTGGCCTATTTAATCAGTTTATTGTTGACATGTACGCAAAAATTGAAACCGAAAGATAACTTTATATACGATCTAATCAAAGGCAGATGCGCACTGAAGAATACGTGCACCTTCGCGGCGCCATGCAGCAAGATAATGATACTGTGAATATGGGCCGTTTAGTTATTTTACCCTCTTCTTTTACTGGTGGTCCACGCTACATGCACGAACGAACTCAAAACGCTTTATGTTACGTAAGAAAATATGGACGTCCCGACTTATTTATTACTATAACTACCAATCCCAAGTGGGATGAAATCATTAGGGAGCTTCTTGAGGGTCAAGCACCGCATGACCGCATTTAAAATTAAAATCAATGATAGATCTACTTACCAAAGATAACATTTTTGGAGAAGTATTGTGTTATATATATAGTGTTGAGTGGCAAAATATGGCTTACCTCACGCACATATCTTGCTTTGATTGATGTAGACAGTTTAATCAGTGCTGAAATTCCAGATCCGATTGCAGATCCCTTGTTATACGACATTGTTAAAACTCATACATGATCCATTCATTTAACGCGAATGCTCCTTGCATGCAAGACGGTCGTTGCACTAAAAGCTATCCAAAAGCATTAGTGGATGAAACTGTAACAGGATATGATGGATGCCCATTATATCGTGGCCATTAAAGAGACAATGGTGGTTTTACTGAAAAGCTGAAAAGCGAGTGTCGATATCTCACAATGATGAAGAGGGGATTTAAAAATCCTATTACCATAATATCGCTCTACAATTACCTGGTACGCTTTAAGTTGGAATATTGTTGTCCAGTATGGCCTCCACATCAAAACAATCATTGTCTTAGAATAGAAAAAGTCCAAAAAAAATTTTTAAAACATCTTAAATATCGAATAAGACTTCCTAAATCTTTAAATTATAGCTCACTATTAAGTAAATTTGGTTTGATTTCGCTGGAACAACGTCGAACACTGTTGAATCTTTTATTCTTGTACAAATTGTTTAACCACAAAATAGAATCAGATTATCTGGTCAGTCAACTCGCACTATACGTACCTAATAGGGTACCTCGCAGACCTAAACTAGGAATGAATTCTCCCATACCAGCACACTAAGTTAGGAATGAATTCTCCCATACCAGCACTCCTGTATCAATATAATAAAATAGCCATCGATATTGAGGATTTAGATGTGGCGTATGATGCCATAGGATATTTTAAATATAAAATTTACAAATACTTGCGTTGCTCTTGACTTACTCTCATATTTAGTATTATTTGATTATTTATTTTGAGTTTACAAATTGTTAATGTGTTTTTTAAATTGTTTTTTAAATTATTTCTTTTAATTTATTTTTTTGCTTATTGTGTTTTGTTATTATAGTTTTTTTTGTTATTCTTGTTAGTTTTGATAAATAGTTTAAGCTGTTTTTTTTATATATTTCAATATTTTTATTTTTTTGATTATTGTATTCTGTTCATCTTTGTTACTTAACCTAATTTTAATTGTAAAATAATGTATAAGGATACAGTTGGAGCATGTTGTGTCTGCCTATAAGTGGAATAACACCTTGCAATGTAATTTTTAGAATTTGTATCTGTGTGAATTTGTGTGTCTATTCTGTTGGCTGACCTAATAAATAAATAAATAAATAAAGATCCAACTAATGATAATTTCCGTGATCTTGCTATAAATCAGTGCTTATTAGCTCTTAAGGAAGACGTAACAGCAGTAGGCGGTAAATCACTCTGTGAATATGGTTTGCCAACCCCAACCTCAGTCGAAGAGGTCACCAATAGGGAATATTCCGCAGAGATTGGTTACGACTTAATGGACAATGGAATGGCTGGTAACATTACAAAACGGTGTTCCAATGATGACTGCAGAACAACGTTCAGTCTATGATCGCGTGTGCGAGTGTGCAGAATAATTTAGGAACGAGAAAATATGGTTTTTAGATGCACCTGGAGGAACTGGGTAAACCTTTTTGACTAAATTAATATTAGCTTAAGTTCGAAATCAGCGTAAAATTGCTCTTGCCGTGGCGTAATCAGGTATAGCTGCAACATTGCTACCAGGAGGTAAAACTGCTCACACAATGTTTAAAATACCAATTGCTTTAGATCGCAAGGAAAGTCCAACCTGTAGTATTTCAAGAAATAGCGACAAAGTTAAGGTATTGCGTAAAAGACATAACAAATATATTGAATAGGGACAATTCTTGGCTATGCGAAAGGTCCATTTTTACTCCTCGCACTGACCAGGCATCTGAAAGCAAAGTTTATAGTTCAATAAATAGAATGGTCGATAAACAAGAAGCCACTAATTACCCGATAGAATTTTTAAATTCTTTAAATATGCCCGGACTTCCGTTATTCTCAAAATGTAATCGAGGTTCAAGTTATATAACAGGTTGCGGTGCAGGAGAAATCGTCTTTATTCCCAGAATTCCCATAATACTAAATAATTTTCCATTCCAATTTAAAAGAACGCAATTCCTAGTATCGGTGTGTTATGCAATGACGATAAATAAGGCTCAAGGGCAGACTTTTCATGTTGCTGGAGTAGATCTCAGTGTCAGTTGTTTCTCGCATGGTCAATTATACGTCGCTCTTTCCCGGGTTTCGTTGCTCGTCGGTCTTTCGCAGTTGCTTGAATCGCAAGAAGATTTGACTGAAACCGACTTAGAGAAAATGTTAAATTTACAATCCATTCAAAAAGAGCCTTCAACAAACACTGAAAACGTAACATTTAATCTGAAAAATCTTTGTAGAGGCTTAAGAATGGCAAATGAGTTTTGTGATTTCTTTATGAAAATTGAGAAATCAATGGAACGAAGTCTTATTTTTAAGAGGCAAATTGCTGCCACTGCTGAATATCAGTCGGAATTAAAGCTTTTAAAAAATGCCAAGCAAGAAAAAATAACTAATTTTTTTAAACCATTATCTAAACCTGAAGATAATATGTAACTTATCAAAATGTATGGTCAAAAGCTTAAATTAAACCAATTTTTTTATGTCTTTGTTATTTTTATTTCGTCGCCTAGAAAGTATCCCCTATAGCCCCATATAAATTACCATTCCATATTCACGGTTTCTGTATTTGCGGCATATTTATGGAATATATAGCCCGCAAATAAAGAGATATACTTATTTTATTTGTGGTAACATATTGTTAAGAATCAATTTCTTTATTTTATTCATATTGTAAGATTTTATATAAAATAAAAATTGAACACACACATTAGTGCTAACTAATTCCCACTGAAATGTTAAAATTAATTCCACTTTTTGGTGGCGACAAAGGCCAATTCAATTTATTTTAACGAAAACGCGAATATGTTGATACTGATAAATTTCAAGGCGGTCATGCACAAAATATGTACATAATACTTGCTATTTCTAGTCGCTTAGTTGACGGGGCCGCTGCGCTTATTAGCGAGCGTAAGGATATTGTTACATGGTCGGAATTTAAAGATTTATTAATTCAACATTTTGGAGACCCGCGCAGTGATGAATGTATTGTTCTAGAGTTAGAAAATTTAAAAATAAAAACAGAAGAGAGTTATCTTGATTTTTGTAATAGGGTACAATCGGTAAGTTCGGTACTTTTATTAAAAGTCAATAATATTCTAAATAAAGAACTACGACAAATTAAAAATATTTTTTATAATAATACTTCATTAAATGTGTTTTTATATAACTTACCAGAGAATCTAGTGCAGATAGTTAGGTTGAAAGCACCTAAAAGTTTAGAATCAGCTTTAAGTGTAGTTTTAGAGGAAATGAATTTCCAAGGGTAATATATTCAACGTAATAAATACATTTTAAAACAGATGAGGGCGGTCGTGGCGCAGCGGCACGAGGTGTGACTGCAAAACCGACTGGTTGTGGGTTCGATCCCCACTCGAGGAGATGAAATATTTACTTAAATTTATATTTCCATTTACTTCGCTCTGGTGTCGAGGTTAAGCGCGGCATTGAGTTCTGCCACTCAACACACAATGCCCCCAGAATTCGGCAGAAAGTGGGGAACGGAGTGTCTTAACACTAGGCTCCCTCTGCCTACCCTGCTGCGTGCGGGATACAGCGTGAAGCTTTTAATTAATTTAAGAATTTAATTTAATTTTATTTGCGAAACTTTTCAAGTTAAAAGCACACATGTTACTAGTTTATACTGTTAAGTAGTGAAAACGCCCCTTATGCCTACATTTAATTATAATTATATACAAAAAAATTACGTATATAATGTGGATTTCCATCATATTTCGAATGACGGATTAATTGGTAATTATTTTTTGAAACAATTTGAGGATGTAATAGATTTAAAACATGTTTTTTTTACTTTTAATCGATACCTTCAGAATCCAAAATCTTCCGATGGTTTTAATCTTAAGGAGTTATGTTGGCTCATGGCATGAGAACAGTACAAGTAAACGCTTGATCAGCATTCTGAGTATGGTAACGTGCGAGTATAAGCGTGTGAGTATGGTAATCCTCTTAAGCAATTGGAAACATTCTTTATCTATTTTAATATTAAATTTTCTTGATATAATTTTTAATCGACAAGAGCATGCGTTTCTGCTTGGTCTTTTCAGTACTTTAAGTTTAATTGTATAAGAACATGAAATTCTATTCAGTAATTAATTAAAAAAAAAAAAAATAACTTCTATTACTTTTAAAAAGCCCACTTGCGCTGCGGTAACTTGTCTACCTATTAATATTTGGTTACTAATTTGTGATTTTTGTTTTTGTGTTAGAATTTAATTTAATAACTAATATATTCTATAAAAGGCTGAATGACTGATTTGTAATAACATTAAACTGTTTTCATTTCTATGAAGTTCTTTTTTATACCCTATAACAAAACGGTATTCCATATTTGGTGACTTTCCTCTAATAATTCATTTTAAAAAAATAGACTGAAATGAAAATTGTGTACCATCATTTAAAAAATTAAATATGTTTTTAAATATTTCTTTAATTTCATTTATTCATTGAAAATTATGACAGCTGATCTGGTTTGATGATTTACTATATAAATTTCAAAAGGTTAAAATATAATAATAACAAATTGGATTTCCATATGTTTAATTTTTAATATTCTACATTTTGACTAACACTTGTTAGATCATTTTCAACTTCACCACTTTTTTCATCATTTTTAACTACACTTTTTTCTTCGCTACTTTCTTTGACTGTGTTTACTTTATCATTATCTCTAACTGCTTTCACTTCTTCATCATCATCATCATCATCACCACCAAATTCAACTTCAGTTTTATTATCAGTTTCCTCACTAGGTTCATAGGAATGACCTTTGATCTTTTCTAACCATAGTCCCATGGAATTTTCTTCAATTTCTCCTTTTATTATACTCGGAAATATATGTTCTCTTTTGAATTTCTCCACAGTTTCTTCTTCTGAATCCCATGTTAAGCTGTCATGGCTGTCTTTAAATTTTGCATCATATCTTTCATAGTGTACCTGTAAATTTTTATTATTTTAATTTATATTGAAACCAGCGCGATATCGGCGTCTAGAAAGATGTCGTCCTGTGCAGTATTTTACCCTGATATAACTAGATAAATTGAAAAAAATGCTTTTTACCTTATCCAAAACTAACCCAAGTCCAGGCGCGGTGGGTATCATAACTTTTTCCTTACTGAAAGCCTTCTCCAGTGTTCCCATATCTGTATGACCTCTGACAATAGCTATCATTAGACCAATCATTTTTCTTATTTGGTGTAACATAAAACTCTGTCCCTGCGAAGTGAGAATAATATTTAATTTTGTAAAGATGACGTTTATTTAGTTGAACGCGATGATCTCAGGAAGTCTATTATCGAGGAAGGCTATATTACAACATTTAATATTATGTTTCAATCAATAGTTATAATTCATTTACCAACAAGGACAAAATCGGAGTTAAAAACTAGTTTATTTTACGACTACGATCACATTTCTATGAGAATGTAGAATCTATACTGATACTAAAAATCGAAACGCATGTAGCACTTACTCAAAATTATTTAAAAATATTATTATTAATTTTATAGTTATTCTGTGCACTTCAAGTAAGTGTTCTAGAATAACTACAAAATTAAACCTTCCGACAATAAATCTAAAGCTATTTGGAACATAATAAATAGCACTAGGTCAAATATTCCCCGTAATTTTGATAGAATTTAAAGTAAATAATAAATTTATAACTGATGCATATGAAATTGGTAATCCTTTTAATAACTACTTTATTGATAACATTAAAAAAATCAAATAATTTACGACATGATGACACATCGACCAAAACTGTAAAAGCATAAGTGATAGTGGACATTAAGGTTTGTAACCTTTGTTAGGAAAAAAGTCAGAAATCGATGCAGTTCTTGTTTTTCAATATTTTTTATTCAAAAGAGGAACTTATGTCATGTAGGATGCAGTGCGATCAACTGCTAAAAGAAACAAAAAATTCTGCAGATTATGGACAAAAACAAAAATCTTTAAAATGATTTGTCAAAAATTTACTTAGAATATTCAGATTTATTAGAACAAAATAATAATCTGCAGAAAATAGTAAATGGGTTTGACCAGTGCAAAGAAGAATATGAGGACGCTCTCAGGCTTACCGATGATCTCAAATCACAACTGCACGAGGCCAAGGAATATATATTTACATTAAAAAAGAAAAATTAAAACAAAAAGCCTCTCAAACCCATTTGAGAACTGGTTGGGAATAGACCTTCCTTGGTTTCTCCAGTCATCACCTATAAAAATTACGCTCATATCAAGCCACCTAAGGGAGATGTCAGAAATACTTTCTCAATCTCAGGCTGATGGAGATCAGGACAGCTTTATAGAGATTAAAAAGTTACAGCCCATACCCACAAAAAAGCTAAGTAATATTAAATATATATTGATAATTTCCATCCGTTCGTTCCATCCGCCACGTGCACCTCGAGAGAGCGCACTGATAGGGCGTCCCCCCAAGGCGACGCGCACCAGTGCGTCCCCGCTGGTGTGTCAAGTGGCGACGAATGCGGCGTTGGGGACCGCCACCCAACACGCCATGTCCGGAACGGCGGGAGGTGGAGGACGGAGCTACAAATAGCTACGTGGAATGTAAGAGGAGGGATGGAAGAAAAGATGAATGAATTATTAGATGTGATGGATGATAGAGATTTGGATGTCGTTTGTGTGACAGAGACCAAGCGAAAGGGCAATGACACAACCGATTTGCCGGGCAGTCGGGTCGTTTTCTGGGCCGGCGTACCAGAGAGCGAGCGGGGCTGTCAAGGTGTAGGTGTGTTATTGTCCTCTCGATTGGTTAGTGCAGCGGTTGAGTACAAGGCGATCAACCCGAGACTGCTTTGGGTTCGCTTCAAGCTGGGGTTAACAAGAGTATTCTTGTTAGTGGCGTATGCGCCAGTATCCTCAGCTCTATTAAGCGAACTCGAGGAGTTTTGGGAGAGTGTCAGGGATGTTCTAGGTAGCGTTAGAGGGAATGAAAAATTAATAATATGTGGCGATTTGAACGGATGGGTCGGAACTGCGCGAAGCGGTTACGAGGGAGTGTTAGGTCAGTATGGTGACAAGAGAATAAATGAGGCTGGAAAGCTTATATTGGAAATTTGCAAGGAAAGGAATTTGTTTGTGGCAAACACTATGTTTGACCACAAACAAATTCACATGTATACATGGGAGCGAACGGAAGGGAAAAGTATGATTGATTTATTCCTAGTGGATCAGCGTATTCGAAGCCAAGTCATGGACACACGAGTGTATAGGGGTTCTGATCTGGGAACAGACCACTATCTAGTCGTTGCTAGAATAAGGGGTCTGTTCGCGGGTTGGCGCAACTACACGAGGTGTCCAGACTTGGAGTCGAATTACCGCATAAGAAGCTGGAAGCTTCAAGATCCACCGACTAGAAAGGAATATCAAGAAAGAATTTCCAAAAAGCTAGACAGCAGTGAATCTGGAAATGGAAATATTGAAGTATGCTGGCAGAACCTTAGGGATTGTATGAAGGAAGCAGCGATAGGGGTATGTGGTAAAGGTAAAAGGGGCTTTAGCAAAAAGCGTGATGAATGGTGGGATGATGAAGTGCAAGATGCAGTAGAAAGAAAGAAGAAGGCATGGCAGGACTATAAAGCCTCTGGTAAAGATAAAAGTATGAGAGAGATAAAAAAGAAAGAGTATAAGCTGCAAAAGCACCAGACGAAAGTACTGATCAAGATGAAGCGTGAAAAGGCAGAGAATGAAAGAGATGAAAGGTTAACGAACAACTTCAAGGAAAATACGAAGCTTTTCTGGAGAGAAGTTAGTGTTTCTCGAGGTTGCTCGTTAGCCTGTAGAATGAAAGGGGTGCTTTCGAAGGACGGTGAAATTCTGACAGAACAACCACACGTTTTGCAGCGATGGGCGGAATTCTACAAGGAGATGTATGAATGTGATGACGCCTCAGTCTCAAGTAGCAGCGAAACGCTGAGTCTTGATGTAGCTGATGGCGAAATCAGTGTAAAAGAAGTTGAGAGTGCAATACGAAGTCTGAAATGTGGTAAGTCAGCGGGAGCAGATGGAGTTACTGCCGAGATGATCAAATATGGTGGGCCACGCGTCTTGGACTTGTTCTGGTTTTTGTGCAATTTGTGCTGGAAATCAGGGGAGGTCCCAGACGATTGGCGAGGTGCGGTCATCGTGCCTTTGTATAAAGGCAAAGGTTCACAGATAGACTGCGCAAGCCATAGGGCTATCAGTTTGATTAGCTTAGGTAGTAAAGTTTATGCTAAAGTTTTAGCGAGAAGAATGCAGGAGAGATCTGAAAGGTTGTTGTGGGAGGCCCAAGGGGGCTTTAGACCTGGAAGAGGGTGTATGGATCAGATCTTTTCCCTCCGCATGATCACGGAAAAATTTTTGGCCGTTAACCAAAAAGTTTTCTGTGCTTTTGTGGACTTGGAAAAGGCGTTTGACAGAGTTGTTAGAGCGAAATTATGGGAGATACTACCCCGGTACAATGTGAGCGGACCCTTGCTGCAGGCTGTAAAGTCTCTTTACAGAGATCACTCAGCCTGCGTGCGAGTAGGAGCTGGCATGTCGCCCTGGTTTGACATCCGATCGGGTGTTAAACAAGGTTGCGCCATGTCAGCTTGGTTGTTCAATTTGTATTTGGATAGCTGTCTCCAAGGAGTGAAACAAAGTGATATGGGAGTGAAAGTAGGTGACCTGAATGTGAATTGCCTGCTGTACGCAGATGATGCAGTGCTTATTGCATCATCAGAATGCGAGTTGCAGGCATTGGTCACCACTCTGAAAGAAGGGTGTGAATATAATGGTCTAAGCCTCAATGTGAATAAGACAAAGGTTCTGATTTTTGAAAGAGATGAAGAAAGGACGGAATGCAAGATCAGTGTAAATAGTATGATATTAGAACAAGTGAATGAAGTGGTATACTTGGGAAGTATGTTCAGTAGAGATGGAAGATACGAGATGGATGTGGAAAGGCGTATGGCTGCCGGTAACAAGGTTAACGGAGCCTTAGCTGCATTGATGAGACGGCGAAACGTCAGCACAGCTGCGCGTTTGGCCGTACACAATGCAGTTTTGGTACCGACTCTGTTATACGGCAGCGAAACGTGGGTATTACAGAAGAAGAATGAAAGAAAGATGAATGCTGTGGAGATGCGATCTCTTCGTAGGATATGCGGAGTCAGCTTAGCTGATCGAATCCGCAATGAAGAGGTACACAGAATGGCAGGTACTAGCGAGGATGTCACGGTGAGAATGAAGAAGAACGTGCTCAGCTGGTTTGGGCACGTCGAACGAATGAGTGATGAAAGAATGGCAAAAAAGATTTATGATGGAAAAGTGAGCGGTAAGAGAGGTAGGGGGAGACCTCGGTTGACCTTCGAAAACACAGTATCAAAGATACTGGAGGAAGGTCACGTAAAAAGCATGAGGACCCCCCGAAGGGCATGTATGAAGAGGTTGATGACAGTGGACGAGGCGAAAGAGGTATGTAGAGACCGTAGCGTTTGGCGCTCCGTTCTCTCTGACTACCCCGCAAGGGATAAAGCGTGAAGCTAAGTTAAGTTAAGTTAAGTTAAGTTATTGATAATTTAGGGAAAAATATGGGTGTGATTTTTAAATAACATTTGTAAAGGACTCTCAGTATTAAATTGTTGTATGCCTTGAGCCACATACTCCCAAATCATTAGTAAAATTCTGTCTAATACTCGTTGTCCTAACATAATTTAAATTATTTTAATTGGAGGAAGGGAAAATGTGAATAAAAAGTTATTACAAGACTACTATTTACAATTAATGAATTTAAATGTAAAACAAATATTATATGATATTAGATATAATTTAAATAATATGTTACATACACTAATAAATAGTAATTGTGACATTAAGTGATAATAATAGTAAAAGCAATTTAATTGACATTCATAATGTAATTAATATAAAAAAATAATAATTTGACATGTGATAGTTCTACACCTACCTTATTTTTATAAAAGACAGATAGCAAGTATGCTATCATATTGTGGCGAACGCGACACTTACCAGATCCCTACAACCTATATGAATTATATAAATAAAACATTATATATAATCATATAATATCTTATATATTTTTTTTATTCATAAAATAATTAAAACATAAATACAAATATTAATATAACATACGTAGGGGAGAGGGGGGCAGCTTAGAACAGGGGCACCTTTGAAAATATGTGTTAATACAGCTATTTTAAAAAGAAATTTTGATAATTTTTTTTTGAGTAGTGTCAGCACTAATCTGCACACGTGTCACTTGTCACCGCTGATATATGAGAACCAGTTGTTGAGTTACGAGGAGTGTTTGATTTTGAGTAAAATTTTATATATTTTTATATAAACGCGTAAGGATCGCAGGGAGCTAATTCAAGGTATATGGTTTTATTTTTTCCTCTTTTAGTTAGAATGTTTCATATATCATGCAATAAACTAGAAATTACTACAATTTTTAAACTTTTACTTGAAAAAAACACGTTTGTAATTTTTTTATTACTACTGAGGCAGCTTTGAACAAAATAAAGGGGGCAGTTTTGAATATTATTATATGTAAAAAAATACCGCGAAAGAAAAACAAAACTATACTAAACTTTTCTTTAGAAAGAAAAAGAAGAAGAAACTGACTCAAAAATGCATTTGGAATCAGAAGAGGAAGTGACAATTTACTGTGAAGAGAATGAAGATACTGATACCTGTGCATATGAAGACTACGAAATGGAATTAGACTACAATTTAATAAATATTGGAGACTTCGTTTTAGCGAATGTCTCATCATCTGTGAATAGTAAAAAAGTAGCTTGTTTATTTTTTTCTTTCCTGAGAAAGAGGACAAGTGCTACGTTAGTTTTTCAAAAGTCTTACGTAGACTAGACTTGAGGCCAGTCATGGCGCAGCGGCACGAAGTGTGATTGTAAAACCGACTGGTTGTGGGTTCGATCTCCACTCGAGGAGATGAAATATTTACTTAAATTTATTACATATTTATATTTATTTAGTTGAGTTCTGCCACTCAACACGCAATGCCTTCAGAATTCGGCAGAAAGTGGGGAACGGAGTGTCTTAACACTAGGTTCCCTCTGCCTACCGTGCTGTGTGCGGGATAAAACGTGAAGTTGATTTTTATTTCTTACGTAGACTACTTCCTCACATTTCACTTGCTGGTTACGTCACGTACTACATCCATGTTTTCCTTTAATTTTAATTTTTCTAAGTTCAAATTAGGGTAGTAAGCTCTTTATTTAAAAAATATTATTATTAAATTAAGTTAACATGGTACTGATATTTGATCTCCATCGTTTCTAATGTTAAGTTTATTAATAAAGTTACTTAAAAGTTTGATAATTCTTTTAATTTCATTGTATTCGATGATAGTTCAAAACTGCCCCATACATGTTCAAAGCTACCCCGGAAGGGGGGCAGCTTTGAACATTTGACTACTGCTACTAAAATTGATATTGCACCTTTAACTTATATATTTTTCTACATATGATGCTACGATTGTGTGGCACAATAGTTGGACTAAGCATTGTGAAATAGTAAAGAAGTTAAAAACTGTAGGATTTTTAGATATGACACAAAGTTTAAAAATCGTTCGAATGTGCCCCCCTCTCCCCTACATATAATACTTTATATACTTATATAAATTATATAGTAAATACATATTATATATTATAACATATACATGTGATACACAACATAAATATTTACACTTTAAAAGCAAATAATTAATTAAATAAGATACAATAATTCATGTAATATCGGAAGGCAGTCCAAAAATACCGTTACTTTGAACAAAGAAACGCAAGCGCATCGGCTCGGCCGCCTCCCGCCAAGCAGTCGAATCCTAGATATCGTACGGAACGCACGTCGCTTATCGCTTGTGATTTGCTACACGATTTTGCACCTTAAGTCTTTGTATTAAGTCATACTTTCTTCTTTCATCTAAACTTATCTTCATACTTCGTTCTTCTTATGCTATTCTGTGCTGTGCCTATCTAACTGTATAATCATTTCTACAAGAAATAAAATAGTAGTGGACGAACCATTGTTTTAATCAAACCTCCGCTACAATATTATTTACAATTTAACTTAGCCAATACTGCGGCTATAAAGAACACTGTACCTCATGAACAGTATACTTTGACTTGCTTGGAATCTGTTCCAAATAATTTAAATTAAATAATAAGACAAAAGAGGCCATCTCTGGCAAAATTTTATACAGTACTAAAGATAAAAGTGACACTAATGTAAAAATAAATACTATTTGTCATGATAATGATACAAACTTGGTGCATCAAAACATACAAGGGATATTAAATAAAGACTTAGAAATTAAGTTATTTTTGCATACTAATAATATTCATGTACTTTGTATTACAGAGCACTGACTTTGAATCTCTGAAGCTATTTTTAATTTTACTGATCACCAAGTAGCTAGTATGTTCCACAGAGAAAAAGCAATTCGCTGTGGCTCTTTAATAATTTTGAATAAATCTTACAAGTTTAAAGAACGTAAAGATATTGTGAGCCTCTCTGTTGAACAAACTATTGGAATGGCCTGTGCTGAGCTTGAGCATTTCATTGTTGTAAGTGTCCTCCCACGGGGTATATGAACACTTTGAAATAATTTTATAACAAGTACTTGTAAAATTAATAGTTGTATGTGGTGACTTTAATATTAATATACTAGATAATTCCACCACTTGTATCAGATTCAGGTCATTACTAAATTCATATAACCTAGATAATCTATGTCTAGAGCCAACAAGAATCACTCATTGTACCGCTACTTGCATTGATAATATTTTTACAAACTCTGTGCCTTGTAAAAAATCAATAATTAATATGTTAAGCTCAGATCAATGCGGACAGTTGGCTTCCTTTCAGTTTGGTAAAAATATAATTAATAAAAATAAAAAAAATGTTTGTATACCGATGATAACTGGTCGTGTAGAAAAATTTAGAAGTAATATAATAGCAAAACTTAAATACTTAAAATATAAAAATAAACCCAATTTTTTATATGGGAAATATTTCAATATTATTAAAAGTTTTTCAATACTATATCAATCGTCAATTCCAGGAATTTCTTGTCATTTAATGATTGGGCGACTGTGGGAATTCATAAGAGTAGACAAAGGTTATATGAACTTTATAGTGAGAAAACATATAACCATAGTGAATCTTTTAATCATTATGTTAGGGTATATTCCAAATTGTTTAAAAAAGTATGTGCCATGGCAAAATCTTTACACATTAAAAATAAAATTAAAAATACTTTTGATAAAATTAAAATGATACACACATCATAAATTGTGAAACTGGAAAAGCTAAGAATCATAACTTTAAATTTAAATTAAATTGACAATGGTTTAACCAGCTCAGATGAAAAAGTTGCATGTGTATTTGAAAACTTCTTTGCTGATATTCCAATTATTACTTAAGGAGAGCGTACACAAATGTAATGTAGATTTTAAATTTAAATCAGTCAATTCAAGGGACATCATTAAGACATTTAAGTCTTGATATCAAGGATCAAGTAAACGTCAGCTCCTCACGTCGCAACTATATTGAATAATTGTATAGAGTATGGTGTGTTTCCTGAGTTAATGAAATTTAGTAAAGTTCATACCTATATTTAAATCGGGTAGTACATCTGATCCCAATAATTTTCGACCTATTTCTATACTACCTCCGTTCAGTAATCAAATTTAGCTTTAATATTGGCCAAATATTAAAATAAAAGAAAAAACGAGAGAGAAAGAAAGAAATAGAGAAATTCTGGTAAAAAATAATTATTTTTTACCAGAATTTCTCTAACTGTAATAGTAACGTCATTATTTCAGATATAAAATCTCTATTAAAATCTTAAAATTTCTGAGGAATAATATTTAATCAATTATTTTTAATAATTTAAAAAAGGATGGGTAATTTAAGTAGGTACTGTTATTGTTTTTAGGTGCTGTGTTAATCCTAGCCAGGATTAGAACGCAACATGGAGAAGCCAGGACCTAATAAAAAACGTAAGGTTAAAAATGAAAATCGGCAGTTTCAAGAAATTTGGACTGAGAAATACTTTTATGTATGGTCGCATAACAAAGTCGTTTGTTTAATTAGCAAAAAATCTGTTGCGATTGCAAAGGAATATAATGTAAAAACGCACTATGAAACAGGCGAATTAAGAAAGCAAAAAATGTTGTCTTTAAAACGGGAGCTTATTGGTAGCTATGTTTACAAAACCCATTCAAGATTCAGAGAAGAAGAATCAGCTACAGAAGTTAGTTATGACATTTCTCAAAGCGAAGTAAGCCCCTTAAATGATGGCGATTTTGTAAAAGAATGCATAGAAATTACCGCTAAGAAAATGTGTGTGAATCGTATGACTATCCAAAGACGAATTATATCTTTGTCAGGTAATATTGCAGAACAATTAATTGAAAAACTAAGATCACTAATTTTTTTTCATTAGCACTCGACGAATCCACTGATATTAGTTTCACAGGTCAACTTCTCATATTCATACGAGGTGTTACTCAAGATTTTGAAGTCTTAGAAGAGTTATTAGGAATGTGTTCATTGAAAGGTCAAACCAAAGGTGTTGATATACTGAATGTACTTTTGGATGAGTGTTCAAAAACTGATTTGGACTTATCAAAATTATCGGGAGTTGCGACTGACGGTGCTCCTTCGATGTTTGGTGTCAATGCCGGGTTACTTTGCTGAAAAAGCATCTGCAAGAAAACAACATAAACGCTGAAGATCTCATGCAGTTTCACTGCATTATACACCAAGAAGCCCTCTGTTCTAAAAAAACACCATTCAAACAATTCCTTGATGACAGACCATTCAAACAATTCCTTGATGACATCGAAAACGAAGATTTACTGTATTATACGGAAGTAAGGTGGCTAAGTCGTGGATTGGCATTGGAACGATTTCTAAATTTAATAGAAGAAATTGGAATATTTCTGGCGGAAAAGCAAAGGGATGTCCCGGAACTTAAAAATCCTGATTGGTTGTGTGATCTGGCTTTTTAGTTGACATTACAAATCATATGAATGTCTTGAACACACGGCTTCAAGACAAAACCAACTGATATCCCAGCTCTACGCTCATGTATCATCCTTTCAATGCAAGCTGACACTGTTCAGATCACAATTGAATTCTGGAAATTACAATCATTTTCCGAATTATAAGAAAATGTCTGAAAAATTCAACAAAACTGCGATTAATTTCAGTTATGTAGAAAAGCTAGATATTTTGATTCAATCTTTTCAAGACAGATTTTCGGAGTTTAACCCTTTAGCTGGTGGTGACAAGTATGGTTGACAGCTGTCCTATTATCAGTCGTCGATTTTTTGAATTTGGTGAATTTTAGACAAGAGGATAAATCCATAAACATTTTAGATAGTGACGTAATTGTGATAAGTTTTCTTATTTATTTTTGTTACACAGTTATTACCTTATACATTACAGGGAATATTTCAGGAATTCAGATTATAGACTTTTAATTATTTGACTTTGACTATGGTGGCAAAGGAGTTGCCACCATCGATTCGTAGTACCCGCATTTCACTAACGGTTATTTGTAGATTATTTTTACTTAAGATTTTATTCCTGCTTTGCATTGTTTTAGATCATGAGTAAAAAATTAAAAAGGCTGAGCGACTGACTAGAAAATGAACTGGAAGAAATGTTTGGTTTTCCTGATGGAACTGTTTCCGAAGACGATGTGGAGGTATCGGACGGTGAATACAACGGTAATGCCGACTTGGAAAGATTGTTGACAGGCGAAGATGTAATGCTTAGTTCAGCTGTATCTGACAGGTCCAAGATCATCCGTCCAAAAATTT
This sequence comes from Heliconius himera, assembly GCA_021202915.1. NCBI lineage: Eukaryota > Metazoa > Arthropoda > Insecta > Lepidoptera > Nymphalidae > Heliconius > Heliconius himera. The sequence goes on along the minus strand of JAJHJA010000020.1, from coordinate 690,135 downwards.
GAATGGGTGAAGGTAAATGTAACTTTTCAGATAAAAGTTACATTTACCTTCACCCACTCAATTTTTTTCATATAACGCTTTGAATTCGCTTTGAACATGATGCCTTTGGGGTGTTCTGTGACCTTTCTAAAGCTTTCGATTGTCCGAAGCATGAAATTCTTATCAGAAAGCTACAGCACTATGGTTTAAGAGGCATTGCCTTGGATCTTCTCATTTCTTATTTAAATAATAGGATTCAAAAAGTAAATGTCAACGGGAAAGTATCGCAAGGATCAACTGTAGCATTGGGGGTGCCACAAGGCTCAATTCTAGGTCCGTTTTTGTTCCTATTGTACATCAATGACTTACCTCACTTCATGAAGGATATCTGCGAGATGGTGTTGTTTGCAGACGATAAATCTTTAGTTTTTAAGGTAAATAGGCGACAATCTGAAATTGACGATGTAAACAATGCCCTCTCTAGTATATTACACTGGTTTAGTGCGAACAATTTGCTTTTAAATAATAGTAAAACTAAACGTATCAGGTTCTTTACAAAGAAAGAAACCAGGGTTTTGATGAACAATCAGGAACTTGAAGTGGTTAATAAAACTGTCTTCTTAGGTATAACATTAGATGCTAAGTTACAATGGGGTCCGCATATAGAAACGTTATCTGGTAGACTTAGTTCGGCAGCATATGCTGTCAGAAGAATCCGGCAACTGACCGATGTTAGTGTACTTCAGCTATTTTCATAGCATTATGTCTTACGGCCTGATGCTCTGGGGCAGCGCTGCAGACATAGATAGCATTTTTGTGCTCCAGAAACGTGCTATAATTAATTTTGACATGTCCAAACAAATGTTAAGCATTTTTATAGAATAAAGAATTTTTGACTTTGACTTTGAATGAGCCGCCCTCTCCTATGCTTAGCAGATCACCCTCGCCTTCTATTTTAGAACACCTCTCACCATCTAGAATCGTGCATGATCATCCTATGCCTGCAGAAAACCAAGAATTCTCAGATCTTTTACACTTTTCTTCGTCATCAGACGAAGACTCGGATATTGATGAAATCGACTGGAAGAAACAAAATTGGGAACAAAATGTCGACATAGTGGATTTTGATTCGGTATCATTATGCTCAAGTAGAAGTTTGCCCAACAGAACAAGACCAATAACATACTTTGAACTATTTTTTGATAAAACATTCATGAATAATATAGTTGAACAAACTAATCGTTATGCAACTGAAAAAAACGCGAGATATAGGCAAGATATGACAGTACCGGAATTAAAAGCATTTTTCGGAATGATCATACAGATGGCTATACACAAACTGCCTACTATCGAGGAATACTGGTCGAGTGATTCACTTTTACAGATAGTGGAAATTGCTGAAACAATGACTTTACAACGGTTTCAAAAGATCCTAAAATTTTTACATATCAACGACAATTTGGGAATGCCACGTAGAACCGATGCAAATTTTGACAAATTGTGTAAAGTACGGCCACTTGTCGATCGTTTGAACATTCTTTGTCGTTCTACACTAAAGCAATATATGCCTATGAAACCTATAAAACGAGAGTTCAAAGTATGGTGCAGAGCAGATAGTACTACAGGCTACTTATACCAATACGACATATCCACTAAAAAACTGATACTGCAGACTGGATTAGGAGAAAAAGTTGTCAAGTTCCTTTGCGAACCTCTAATAACAAATGGTTATTCAGGGTATATAGCATTTGATAATTTTTTTTCCAGTATTGACTTCTTGCAAAACTTATACGAAAATGGTATCTACAGTACTGCTACAATAAGGAATGAACGCGTCGGTTTACCTCTTTTGGTAAAGAAACCTAAGAACACAGGTGATATTGATGAAGATAAAAAACTTTCAGAAGTAGTAAAAAGGGAAAGCACTAAGGTAAAAAAGCTGAAGAAAGGAAAATGGAAATGGCGAGTAAAAGGAAATGTTGGATTTGCGGTTTAGAAAGACACAAAACAAGTTTCTGTAGTGAGCACAGTGTTCCACCCAAAAGAAAAATGACTTGCACCAGGACTCAAAAGGACGGATCCAAAAAGCTTATTAGCTGTGCTGTACTAATACCAGAATATACCAAACGTATGGGGGGTGTAGATCGTTTTGGTCAGCAGAGAGGACAGTACAATGTAGGCAGAAGGAGTCGCAAGTGGTGGAAGAGAATTTTTTACTTTTTACTAGATGTCGCTATTACTAATGCATATATATTACACAAAACTAACTCGCGAGTTCATAATGTTATGACTCAGAAAGAATTCCGAATAAGTCTTTCAAGGGAATTAGTAGATAATACTACTTTTAGAAAGCGATCATTCAAATCGATGCCGAATTATGTGTCCAAGAAGAAAAAGGTAGAGGAAAGTGTAGAAAGACAGAAGAAAATATTTGGGGTGCCAGAAGAAGTCAGGTTCGAAAGAGTCAATGAACATTGGCCTGAAGAAACAGATGGGTACAAAAGGTGTCGTTACTGCAGCACAAAAGTTCATAATAAACGATCCAAAATAATATGTGATAGATGCCAAGTAGCGCTTTGTTACTCCTTGTTTCAAGCTGTTCCATTAAAAGTGTTATGACCTGCACCAGTAGTGGCATGCTAGTTGCCACCACATTTTTTTTATAAACTATTCGCCTAATTTTTTTTTCTATTTTAAGTAATAAATATAATAATATTAATTCGATGGCGATTTTATTTCATAATTAGTGAAAAACACGTCTACCAGTTAAAGGGTTAAAAAAGTGAAAAATGTGTTGGACATATTCAGCAATCCTTTCACGATTTCAGTTGAAAATGCGCCAGAGTTAATGCAGTTAGAAATTATCGACATTCAAAACGACAACAAATTCAACGAAGGAGACTTGATGAATTTTTACCGCTGAATTGATAAAAATGTGTACGAAGAATTGCGCATAAACGCTCTGAAATGTGCCAGCTTATTTGGTTCTACCTGTATATGTGAACAAACTTTTTACAATTTTACAATACTAAATAATAATATAACAAAAAATCGAAACCCCCTTGCAAATGAAAGTTTGGAAGCTGAAGTTTTACGTGTTGCTACAAGTAAATTTGAGCCAAATATAAAAAAGATTGTAAGCACTATGCATGCAGTGCCACGCTTCAAATTAATTCTTTCTCAATTTTAATAAATTATTATCAATTCTTTATTGCCTTTAATTACCTATACTTCTGGCGGCCGGCCCGCCATCAATTCATGATTTGCACGAGTGGCCCCTCTCGTGGAGTCTTAATAAGTCTGTGCAACCATGCTATAGATAAATGTATCGATACGACGAAAAATTCTTCTTTTGGAATCCTTTGTATGTGAGGATGGTAAATCATAATTAGGGTGAATATTTTTAAAATTCTTAATTATCCTGTAGTTACTATTTGATTAGAATTATATGAGTACTTAAATTAGTCATACTACTACTAAATACTCTGAAAAAACCTGAAACCGCCTATCACCAAAACGCCTCGAAAAATTTTTATTATTAAGCGATGTAAGGAGTAATGGGATTTATATATTCTTTTATTTGTTACTTACTAACTTACATCGACGTTTGCATAGTATTCCCTAAGAAAAGTACTTGATATTTTAAAGCATCAATACTTTTGTGTCCCATACTTTTATGAATAAAGATAAAATTTTAATGTTTTTTTTTTTACAAAATCGTGTTTTTAACCGTGTTGTGGGTTGTGGGTTCGATAGCCAATTCTATATTTCTATCTCTATGGCTAATGTTAAAAGGATATAAATTGCTGCTGCATAGCACTGGAATAATATGTGTAAGCAATGCTTTGTACACAAAGAGTATGAAACCTTGTGTATATTGTAATATTAGTACATGTGTTATATAGCGCTCGGTGTCACAGGCGGAAAATTTATTTAATATTATAATATGTCCGTCAGATAGGCGACCGAGCGCCACAAAATGCTGACAAAGGAGAGATCGGGTGAACAGCGCCGGTGGGAAAGGAATTTATTCTGTTCCCACACTTATTATTCCATCGTGGAGTAATAAGTCGTAGGTTAAGTTAGATTTAGTTAGGTTTAGATTCAATATTGTTTCTCCAAAATTGAGAACAATTATATATAAATTACATTAATTTAGATTTAAGCAGATTACTGTTCTTCCAACATTGAAGGCAGTAGTCTTAGATATAGTTTAGTTTTAGTTAAAATTTGTGTATTTTAATTTTAAATTTTATTAATATAAGTTTAAGTATAAAAATCGTATTTTCTTAACCCTCCAATTGCAGGTTACGTAACTATCTGTATATTTAACCCTTTCAGACCTCGCGTGCACAATTGAGGACATAAAAGTTTTGAGTCTTTTTACTACTAAATTTAAATTTTACGTAAATAAAAACTGTTGTCATCGCTTGCGAACATTCTAAATTATTAAAAATGAAACAACTAGCGGCATCTATTGATACGTGTGTGCACTTCTAAGCCATTTTCGGTCAGTTACCAGCGAAACTTTGAACTGAGTAGGTAAGTCATTTTTATTTTATTGAAATTTCAAGTTTTTCTGCTAGATATGTTTTGAAATAAATATAAATGGATAAGTTATACTATATAGGCAAAGAACAAAGTATTTTACATCAAAATTTTTAGTTATTTGTACAATAAATCGCGAATATTCGTTATGTCCACAAACGTGGACAGTAGGTATTGGTTAAACATTTTTTTTCAAAATAGGTACTTTGCTGCTGTTAGTAAATAAAGTTATTTTCTGGTAATAAATGTTATAATTTATTATAAAATTTGCGTGGTAAAGTCTTAAATTGTGTTTATTACAGGTAAATTTATGATCAAATTATAATCATGTTTTCGAGGGATGCTTTGAGAGCTTTGGAAAAGGATAACCAGTCGGAATTTGAGATATCTTCCGATGATGAGGATGTGGGAAATAATAATAATGTCCCATTTGCGAGACACGTTAGGTTGGGAGCCGATGTAGTAACTCAGAATCAAAGAGAGTACACCCCACTTGACCCCCCTGACGAACAAGAAGACGAAAGTGAAGACGAAGAAAGGTCAGCTTTCAATTACGAGTCCGAGCCTGAGGCGCCAAGAGAGCCGGATATTGTGGAGGGCGAAGAGGAGCAAGTTACGCCGAATGCTGAACTTTTCGATTACCTTACGCCAAAACCGAACATAAAGTGGAGGCATAGACAAATAAATAACACAATACCAACGGATTTCTTGCTACCAATAGCTTTAGAACCCATCGTGCAAGATCCCATTTGTTATTATAATAGATATGTTCCTGTAGAGCTTTTTGAACAAATGGCCGAAATGACAAACTTATATGCAGTACAGTCAGGAAAAACCAGGTTTAAGCCTACGTCCAGCTATGAAATTGAAATTTTATTTGGTTTGCACATGGCAACGGGAGTTTTCAACTATCCAGTTTTGAAAATGTACTGGGAAAATCATATTAGCATTCCACTTTTCACTAACAATATGGCAAGAGATAGGTTCTTTGAATTTCGTAACAATCTCCATTTAGTAGATAATATGAAAAAGCCTACTAATTGCACTGACGTGTTTTATAAAGTAAGACCAATCTATAATGCGATCCGAAGCCGATGCTTAGAAATACCGCTAGAAAAAGAATTGTGTGTCGATGAACAAATAGTTCCTTTTACAGGGAAACATTCTGCTAAGCAGTACATCAAAGGAAAACCTTGTCCATGGGGAATCAAGCTTTTCTTTTTGTGTGGGAAAAATGGCCGTGCCTATGACTTTATTATTTATCAAAATTCTATTCCAGAATTAGACAGGTCACTGATAAAGAAAGTAGGCTTTGGAGCTGCGGTAGTATTACATCTAATGAAAAGAGTCGGTGACAGTAGAGGTCATGAGTTATATTGCGATAATTACTTCTCGTCTTATTACATGCTCCAAATTTTGAAACACAAAGGCATAATGGCTACCTGCACTGCGCGTGTCAATAGATTTACAAGGCCACCGTTGCTTAGTGACAAAGATATAAAAAAGAAACCAAGGGGTTTTGCCGAAGAGATTTGTAGTACGGATGGAGATGTCACCATGGTGAAATGGCTTGATAACAAACCAGCCAACTTAGCTTCCAATTTCGTTGGTATAGGAGAAAAAGATATGGTGAAAAGATGGTCCAAAACAGAGAAGAGATTTATAGAAGTCGAGAGGCCTGAAATTGTAAAAAAGTACAATCACGCCATGGGAGGGGTAGATCTCCTTGATCAACTTATGAGTTATTATAGAACGTTTATAAAGTCAAAGAAGTGGCCTTTGCGTATGATATTCCACGCATCAGATTTGGCAGTTGTTCAAGCCTACCGCGAGTATGATATGGATTGTGACTTGCTTGGGATACCAAAAGCAAAACGGCTCGCACTTCTTCACTTTCGTCGACGCTTAGCTGAAAGTTTAGTTCTTCGAAACAAAATATCAGGTGCTAAAAGGGGTCGTCCAAGTAGTTTGAGCAGTCCTTTACCAGTAGTTGTTCCTAGAAGACCAGGAGAAGTACGTCCGTCAACTGAAATTGCTCGAGATGGTATTGGTCACTTTCCAGCTCATGACGATGGTTGTGGAACGCGCTGTAAGTTAACGGGGTGTAAAGGGAAATCCCGCATCAAATGCATAAAGTGCAAAGTGCACTTATGTCTGACTAAAGACAAAAATTGCTTCCTAAGTTTTCATACCTAAGTAACTAAAGTTCCTACTATTTTGTTGTCTTTTTAGAAGATTTTTTATGTTGTTTTATTTTGTAAGAAGATTTATTTTTGTTTTGAAGATGTTTAATTATTTTTAGTTTGAATTTCATACTTTTGTAATAATAAAAATGGCCAAAATCAAGCTATTTGTTATTTGTTCAATTATACCCATACATCAGTTATTATAATCACTTAGGCCGAATGTCCACATTTGATCACATAAAGAAAACATCAATTTTCTCGGAAAATAATCTAATAATCAATTTTTTTTTTGTTTTTCCATGCTCAATAGGCGAATATCTAACTGAAATAAAATCGGCTCAAACAAATTCTAAAAAATAAAAAATCAGGTCTGAAAGGGTTAATTATTATAACAATCAAATGTTAATTAAGCCTTCTCATAGTTTTTAACAAAAAAAATGAGAAATAAAAAACATGTATATAGAAGGATATATTTTTTCAGAGCGGAAGAAGAAATTTACAAAAAAAAATTTGTGCTAGAGCAAAATTAAGTAAAATGAAGAATAAATTGAAAAAACAAATGACTGAGATCAAAATTTCAAAGAGAAGTTTGTAATTATTCTTCAAATGTCCTTGCTAACTCTACAAGTTTAGCAAAGTTGCTCATTCAAATTACAAGGGCGTGAAAACAACAAGAAGGAAATGGGCGCCGCTTTACAATAGAAGAAAAGACAGCTTTATTATCCATTTTTAAACATAGTCCAAAGGCCTGCAAATTTAAGATCTATATTTATTTTGCCGACACCACAAACTTTGATAAAATTCATTCGTAAAGCTTAAGCCTGCATTTAATAAAAATATTTTCTCCCAATTAAAGAAAAGATCGTAAAGTATAAAAAATAGTGAAAAATTATGTGTATTGCTTTTTGGCGAAGTTTCTTTGAAAGTCAGTGTAGCAAATAAAGAGAGAAAAGATGAAATGGCTGGCTTTGCAGACAATGGGGTGGATAGAACGGCTGAGTATGCTGACCACGCCCTAGTATTTATGATACGTGGCTTGCTTCATAATTACAAGCAACCAAATTACTATACATTTTCCAAAAACTGTACGAAAGGATCAGAGCTGGCTAAACAAATAAAAGACATAGTGAACGGTGTTCGGTTGCTGGTGAATGTAGGGTATCCCCCACACTTAATTAAAGGAATGAGAAATAATTTGATAACAAAAAACCTGCAATATGTAACTAATGATATAATAAAAACTGCAAAATGGTCTTATTTGGAACATTTTTATAAAGAAAATCCTGGCTACAACGGTATCAGATTGATCCCAAAATTGACGGAAAATCACGTGAACCCTGACAAAATGAACAAAATGAAGGCGAAGTTTGCCACTAAAATATTTAGCCGTACAGTAGCTTCAAATTTAGGATATCTTGCAGGTAACAATTACTAGTACTATAATATAATCTTTTTAAAGTTTTAACTTTAATACATTGATTGTTTGATAATTTTGTTTCAATATTGATAATTCAATATTGAAACAAAATAATCAAACAATAGTAAAACTATTAAAGATTCTTCGTTTAAAAAATTGAAGAACTTGTAATAACTATGTTTTATAGTCAATTTATGTAATACTATAAAAAATATATATTATATACATATCTTTAGTGTTGGCTCATTATGGCAGTAGTAAGATTCCAATATGACATTTTATTACCATCATTTTCAGATAAAGGAATTCTACCTCCAGAATGTAAAGAGAGATAGGCTCGACCGCGGTACCGCACGGACGTCTCCATGTCCGCTCGGAAACGCAATCATAATTAAAAAAAAAACAAAAAAAGTTGAAAGCCAAATTATACGCACGCACGCACCTACAGGAAGCAAGAAGACGAAGAGGACCGGACCTCAAGTCCGCAACGGGCCGCAGCGACGTTGTGTCGTGAGCGGCAATCTCCGTCGTTTTGTGAAGTGTAGTGAGTGTAGTGCAACGTGTTAGTGTCCATAGGGAACTCCAGGGATCACACCCACGTGAGTACTTTTACACAGTGTAGCTAAGATTAGGCACTCACCCCGGCCCCACAAGGCCGAGACATTAGGACATAGTAGGCACACACCCCTCGCCTCGGCGGGGGGTCAATTGTAGTCATAATGGTCCGCGTAGACGCCGATCATCTGTTGGAGTACGCCGCTCAACACATGCCAGCGGAATTTTTAGCCAAACTCGCGGAATACGTCGAGAATGAAAAGATCGCTTAGTCGCCTGAGCTGTTAGACGATATGGAGGCCAAGCCCTACGAGGCCGACGCCGACTCGGAAGAGGACGCGGCTTCTGAAAAAAACCCGGAAACCGAGTCCGAGTCCGAGTCTACGGAGGAATCTCAGACGTCCGAAGCCTCAACACAGGAGGAGGAGGAAAAGGACGGTTTCGAGACCGTCCAAACCAAAGCTGCCAAACGAAAGGCAAAAAAGGGAATTAAAATCACCCCCGCTAAACGCGCCGCGAGCGCAATTGAAACCCCCTCTCCGCGCGACTCACCCCCGCGTAAGACTAGGGCCAAAGCGCAGGTAGATGCACAGGTAGTAGAGCAGGTAGACGCGCAGGTAAATGCGCAAGCAGAAACCGGTTCCGAAGCCGGAAAGGCAGACCAGACTGACCGTACAATGGACACTAGCGATAGCACTAACGCGAATCCCGCGCCAAATTCCGTCTGTTGGATGTTGTCGGCTAAAGTGCAGTTCAACTCTGCACGATCTACTGTTCATGGCATTAGGGTACAGGTGATTACACCTAAAGACCATAGAGCCCTTACGGCCCATTTAAGAAGTTCGAAAGTAGGTTTCCACACCTACGCCCTGGAGGACGAACGCACTTTACGCGTAGTCTTAAAGGGCATTCCCAAAGAAATCGAGACAGAAACCATCTTCAGGGACTTAGAATCCCAAGGACTCCCTATTAAAGCGGTTCACCGCATGTTTAATCAATTCACTAAAAAGAGCTATGACATGGTCCTAGCAGTTCTCGACCGCAGCCCAGAGGGCAAACAAATTTTTAATATTAAGTCCGTCTGCCAGCTAACTGGCATCAAGTTCGACAAGCCATGGTGTCGTGGCATTCCCGGGCAGTGTCACCGCTGCCAACTGTATGGGCATTCAGCCAAAAACTGCCATGCCAAACCGAGGTGAGTGAAATGTCTCGACGATCACGCAACCATCGATTGTCCGCGCAAGGTCCCAGATCCAGCCGTACCTCCCAGCTGCGTCCTGTGTGAGACCCAGGGACACCCCGCAAGTTACCGCGGATGTTCCAGGGCCCCACGCAGGACCAGCGGACAGGGCGGCAGGACGCATAAGGCTTCGATGCCTTCCCGTCCAGCGCACCCGACCGGCCTTCAGCCCACTCCAACATACCAGCCAGCACCACTTCCTTCCACTAATGCATGGAAGAAACCTCTCCCAGAGACCCAAGCCGCAAGGGCACTCATTCCGCCACAGCGCGCAGACCCCAGGCTCTTCAGAGCCGCAGATCCCAGACTTACCAGACCCACTCCTCTTCCGAGCGCGCCCAGGCAAACGATGCCGACAGCGCCATCACAAGGGGAGGCAAACCTAGAGGACGACCTAAACCTCGTCTTCGATTTCATTAGCTCGCTAGGCGCGAATAATATCACAGCCCTCGCGGGAGGACTTAGAAACACGGACGGAGCTCCTCAAGCTCGAATTCAAACGGTGAGCCAACACACGGGGCTCATCGCCAAAATCCTGCGCTACCAAGCGCAAAAATATTAATTCAAATGGCGGTCAGCAATCATACAATCAACTCGCCCGATTTAAGACTCGCGAGAGTCAAGCCGCGTTCACTCAATATAGGTTATTTTAACGCTAACGGTCTCAGTACACAAATGGGGCTAGTCCGCGATTTTGTTTCATACCGTCAATTAGATTTATTTTTAGTTCAAGAAACGATTCTCAGATACTGCGATAGAGATCCAAAGATTGCCAACTACCGTACGATCCGTAACGACAGAGACGGCCACAAAGGTGGCACCGTCATATTTTACAAAAAGACGCTTCACGTCGCACCACTCGACCCACCGCCGACGCTCACTAACATCGAAGTATCGGCCTGTCAGGTTTACATGACTGGACACACTCCAATTACTATAGTTTCCGCCTATCTCTCTCCAAAAAAGAGCTTACTAAAACGAGACCTACAGACTACTAGACATGGGGGACTCGGTCATAATAGCCGGGGACCTTAACAGCAAAAATACCAGATGGAATTGCCACTCCACCAACAACAGGGGGGTCGAACTTGCTAATATTTTTGATCTTACCACCTCTCAATTTGAGATACTCGCCCCTCTGACTCCCACTAGATTCGGGCCCATAGGCCAACCAGACATACTCGATAAAGCCATCCTGCAGGGCGTCTCCCTCAGGCTGCGCTCTATCGAAGTTATCCCAGAACTGAGTTCTGACCACAGACCAGTTATAGTTAAACTCGGACCTGAGTGTCCTCCATCTACTGTACGGCTAGAAGTTATACCACTGTATGGTCCCCCACACTTAATTAAAGGAATGAGAAATAATTTGATAACAAAAAACCTGTAATATTTAACTTATGATATAATAAAAAGTGCAAAATGGGTTGATATTTGGAAAATCTTCATAAAAAAAATCCTACAATGGTATCAGATTGATCCCAAAATTGACGGAAAATCATGTGAACCCTCACAAAATGAACAAAATGAATGTGAAGTCACCAAAATATTTAGCCGTACAGTAGCTTCAAATTTAGGATATCTTGCAGGTAACAATTAGTAGTATTATAATATAATCTTTTTAAAGTTTTAACTTTAATACATTGATTGTTTGATAATTTTGTTTCAATATTGATAATTCAATATTGAAACAAAATAATCAAACAATAGTAAAACTATTAAAGATTCTTCGTTTAAAAAATTGAAGAACTTGTAATAACTATGTTTTATAGTCAATTTATGTAATACTATAAAAAAAAATATATTATATACATATCTTTAGTGTTGGCTCATTATGGCAGTAGTAAGATTCCAATATGACATTTTATTACCATCATTTTCAGATAAAGGAATTCTACCTCCAGAATGTAAAGAAACGGCGGACCTTTTATTACTTCTAGACAACATTTTTGACTCACTAAATGGCAGTAAAACTAAAAATTTTCATGCAAAACCGTTACTTGGTCCAGCCACACCCATGTCGGTGCACAACAAAACATGGGCAGAAGCAAAAAATATATTCAATTCCATGAGATTTTTGTCATGCAGTGGAAAAGTAGAATCTGTCCCCACTGTGTCAAATTGGATGTGGACACTGAATGGAATTCAAACATTATTAAAAATAATTAAGGGTTGAGTACAATATAAACTCAGTGTGGTTGCAACACATAAATCCATATCCTCTCGAAAATCTTTTTGGTGCAGTAGGAAGTCATGGGTGTCACGACAACAACCCTACTTGTGATCAGTTTGAGTCAATATTTTCAACACTTTTAATAAATAATCTAACAGTGTCCATATTCTAGGTAAAACCTGTGAAAGTGATCATTGCCAATCATTACATGCTCTCATAAACAATGACAATAGATGTCGTCGACCAGCACTTTTGATTTTCAATCTATATTTACTTATGAATGGACACCTTTGGAGGTGAAAGAAACCGATCCTCGTATTGTAGCACCTCTGCAGTATATGTGTAGATATTTTCTAAAAAAAAACAAAACTAACATTTTTAAATCATGCAGTCAATGTATGAGTGATTTATCTTCCAAAGACGAAATCGAATATATATAATATAGAGAATATGCAGATGCGGTGGCGTTGCATTCCCAACAAAGAATTTATTAAATTAATTTCAAATATCCATAAAAAATACATGTAGTATTTAATGAAATGGTCCAAAAAATGAAAAAAAGAAAAGAACAGAAATAATTAAAACGACGAAATTTATATTAATCGATTTTCATTGTACTCAATGTGTTCTACATAAAAATAAATTAGTTAATTACATCATTATTGTTGTGATCCGTTGTTTCATGTATTGTAAATATATTAATAAGATATTGCCTGGGAGAAAGCAAATTGATGATGATAGTGATAAATTCCAAACGAATGCAAAGAAATTCAATAAATATTTTAAAAGACACCTAGTCTGATTTAAGAAATATATACTCTTATATGTGATTTGATGATGACATAATTATAAGTTCGATAATATATACTTTAATAAAAAGCAAACAGGTTGCGACGTTACTTAGTCACGGAAGAATATTGTTAAATAATATTAAGTGTAATTTTTTTTTTTGAGTAACTCCTATAATTTGTCATTAACGAAAATTAAGCAGTATTCAAGAGAACAGATTAGAATTTGTAATAATATAACTTAATATTATGTTATTTTATTTCATTATCTTTAAACTATTTCAAATAAATAAGTACATTTTTTAAGCTATCACTGTTTTACAACTATTACTTGCAATTAATTATAAATAAAGCTTATCTTTATGTATAATCCATATATCTAATTATTATAATAATCAAATGTTAACTAATCCTTCTTATTGTTTTTAACAAAAAAAAAATGAGGAATAAAACAAAAATTGTAAGGGTATTTTTTTCCAAAGCGGAAGAAGAAATTTACAAAAAAATTGTTAGTGCTAGAGTAAAATTAAGTAAAATGAAGAATAAATTGAAAAAACAAATGACTGAGATCAAAATTTCAAAGAGTAATTTGTAATTATTCTTCAAATGTCCTTGCTAACTCTACAAGTTTAGCAAAGTTGCTCATAAAATTACAAGGGCGTGAAAATAACAAGAAGGAAAAGGGGCGTCACTTTACAATAGAGGGAAAAATAGCTTCATTGTCCATTTTTAAACATCGTTTAAAGGCCTACAAATTTAAGATCTATATTTATTTTGCCGGCACCACAAACTTTGATAAAATTCATTCATAGCAAGCTTAAGCCTGCATTTAATAAAAATATTTTTCCCCAATTAAAGAAAAGATCGTAAAGTATAAAAAATAGTAAAAAATTATGTGTATTGCTTTTGGCGAAGTTTCTTTGAAAGTCAGTTTAGCATATCGATTAATATAAGAGAGAAAAGATGAAGTGGCTGGCTTTGCAGATAATGGGGTGGATAGAAACGCTGAGTATGTTGACCACGCCTTAGTATTTATGATACGTGGCTTGCTTCATAATTACAAGCAACCAATTTACTATATATTTTCCAAAAACTGTACGAAAGGATCAAGGCTGGCTAAACAAATAAAAGAAATAGTGAAAGGTGTTCGGTTGCTGTGGAAAGCAGGTTTCATAGTATTGGCAACAATTTGTGATCAGGGTACCAACAATAGACAAGCGCTGAAGTGGTTGCTTAAGGAGACGAGGGGGATCTATTTAATGAGAAATGAGCAACCTAAAGAAAACATACAATGTCGGCGCCGTTTGTCCTGCGTCAACCGTACATCTATAGTAAGGATTATTCATTTATCGTATATTGAGCTACCAATCACGGGCCGCATATATGCATGCGTCATGCCACTCCAAGGACATTTCTAGCGGCGCAGTTGCTCCGCAGTCACTTCTCATCAAACTTCCACCGAGAGAGCCACAAGCTTAGCACTCCTTACACGAGGCCTAATATTATTAAAGATGTACTAGATAAGTGTCGTCTTTTATTTTTTTTCTTTTGTTCGTCTCGAACAATCTACAATAGAGAAGTTATACCTCTGTATGATCCCCCACATTTAATTAAAGGAATGAGAAATAATTTGATAACAAAAAACCTGCAATATGTAACTAATGATATAATAAAAAATGCAAAATGGTCTCATTTGGAACATCTTCATAAAGAAAATCCTGGCTACAACGGTATCAGATTGATCCCAAAATTGACGGAAAATCACGTGAACCCTGACAAAATGAACAAAATGAAGGTGAAGTTTGCCACCAAAATATTTAGCCGTACAGTAGCTTCAAATCTAGGATATCTTGCAGGTAACAATTACTAGTACTTCAATATAATCTTTTTAAAATATTAATTTTAATATATTGATTGTTTGTTAATTTCATTAAATTATAATTCAATATTGATGAAATAAATTAATAGAACAATAGAAAAACTATTAAAGATTTTTCGTTTAAAAAGTTGAAGAACTTATTATAATTATTTTTTATAGTCAATTCATGTAATACTATAAAAAATATATATTATATACATATCTTTAGTGTTGGCTCATTATGGCAGTAGTAAGATTCCAATATGACATTTCATTAACATAATTTACAGATAAAGGAATTCTATCTCCAGAATGCAAAGAAACGGCGGACCTTTTATTACTTCTAGACAACATTTTTGACTCATTAAATGGCAGTAAAACTAAAAATTTTCATGCAAAGCCGTTACTTGGTCCAGCCACACCATGTCGGTGCACAACAAAACATGGGCGGAAGCAAAAAATATATTCAATTCCATGAGATTTTTGTCATGCAGTGGAAAAGTAGAATCTGTCCCCACTGTGTCAAATTGGGTGTGGACACGGAATGGAATTCAAACATTATTAAAAAAAATAAGGGTTGAGTACAATATAAACTCAGTGTGGTTGCAACACCTAAATCCAAATCCTCTTGAAAATCTTTTTGGTGCAGTAGAAAGTCATGGGTGTCGCAACAACCCTACTTGTGATCACTTTGAGTCAACATTTGCAACACGTTTAACCCTTGATTTGTTAATGTATGCCCCAACATACATCAACTTTAAAAAAATATTTTGTATTAGAAAATACGTAAATAACGTAAAATTATATTTTTATCACCTTGCAACTTTTAGTAGAAATTTTAGTAGAAAATATAAAACAGGCATCTGGTATCACTAGTTTTGACATTAGTTGACGAAAATAGCGTACCGGCGGCCGTCAGCTGTTCTCTTCAAGGTATTTATATAATTTTATTGATTATTACCCAGTTTGGGAAAAGTTTCACGACTGAATCCTATGCTTGATGAATAGGATTCAGTCGTGAATCATGATTATATAATTTGTCTAATAAGTTTGCAGTTCTAACTTCTTACATTGGTGTTATTTTGGATATTAACATGATGTATGCTGTGACATACATTGCCAAGTTTGTAAAAAATATCACTATATTAATTATTAATATTAACTATTTAATTTGTATGTCAGGGCATACATTGCCAATTTTAGGGTTTTGCTTTGCTTAGTTTGTATATTAGCATTTTTTTGTTTTGTCTGCAGCAAAAGCTTGAAAGTCGTGGTGGTAGAATTTTAGCGCTTGTCCCTGCACCCTCTGATGATAGTGAACATTCTGATATTGAAGACGAAATACGTGTGCACACACCGCTTTTCATGTCCAGCTCCTCTGCACCCTCAATTGATAGCTCTTTAGAAAGACTTAATTTTCTAGATGATGACGACCCCACCAGCGAAAATGTTCGCCTTACACCAATTTTCCAATGTTTATTCAAGCCCATCTCTAAAACCGAATTGTAGTCAAGTACCAGTACTGAGTGATATTCCCTCATTTCGCACAACGCCTGCAACCCCTGCTACTCCTGCAACTGCTACACTAATTGCACCTAATGCACCCCCTGGTTTGGTAACACCAAGCATGTCGACGAATGCCTCCTCCACATCACGTACTTCCAGGAAAACAGGATCACAACGTCCCACGAATGCAAAAGTTTACTCTTAGTTATAATTGGAAAAAAAGCTGCGTTTCGACATGTGGCTTCTATAGAAGAGGAATCGTAACCTGTCGGGAGCGTCACAGTCCTAACTCCCCTGGAGTATTTCTACAAGTTTTTTTCCCTAGACATTTTGACAGATATTGTCGAACAAACAAATACGTATGCAATATCTCAAACTGGACGTACTCTGGGTTTGACTAAAGACGAATTACGGGATTTTTTAGCGATTCATATCATTATGGGTGTCGTAAGCATGCCGTCTTATACTGATTATTGGAGTTTGCGATATAGATACAAACTTGTGGCTGATTTGAAGCCACTAACGCCAATAACCTATCACATATATCTATCCAATCTCTAGATTGGATAATCTATCCAAAATATGAAACAATCTAAGATTTACGTTGGAGATAGATAGGTTATTAATA
This sequence comes from Heliconius himera, assembly GCA_021202915.1. Classification (NCBI taxonomy): domain Eukaryota; kingdom Metazoa; phylum Arthropoda; class Insecta; order Lepidoptera; family Nymphalidae; genus Heliconius; species Heliconius himera. Next base: position 673,260 of record JAJHJA010000020.1, on the reverse strand, counting down.
TTGGGCGTAAAACGTTATCAACAAATACGTCGTTTTTTACATTTTGTTGACAACAACGTACAAGATTCTGACAGATACTATAAAGTTAGGCCGTTAGTGCAAAAAATAAGAGACAATTGTGTAGCTCAACAAAATTAAAGGAGATTCAGCATCCATGAGATGATGATCCCATACAAAGGGACAAAAGCAGGGAAGCGGCGTCAATATATGAAGGACAAACCTAATAAGTGGGGTTTTAAAAATTACGTCCGCGCTGGAGTTTCAGGAATGATTTATGATTTCGTATTGTATGGAGGAGAGGACACATTCCGATTCCATTCATTTACAGAAAAGGAAGTATCAATCGGATTTGGAGAACAAGTCGTGATTGCTTTGTGCAAAAGTATTAAATCCAAACCAGCCTTTATTTTTTGTGATTACTTTTTTAGTTGCCCGGAATTGTTCTACATACTGAGAGAAGACTATGGGATCTTTGGACTAGGAACCATCAGGAATAATAGGTTGAGAGGTGCGGAAGTAATTTTGCCCTCAGAGAAACAAATGAAAAAGAAACATCGGGGTAGTCATGCTCAAGTCTCCTGCGACAAAAACCGCTTGGTCGCAGTACGGTGGAATGACAACAAAGCAGTGACCTTGATAAGTTCCTATGTCGGCGTTGAACCAGTAGCTACAATAAAAAGATACTGCAAGGACTCCAAAACGAAGGTTGACGTTCAATGTCCGCAAATTGTAAAGGAGTACAACAAGCATATGGGAGGGGTTGACTTGGCCGATATGCTTATCTCCTTATATAGAACACCTTTCAAGACAAGGAGATGGTATATCGGCATATTTGCCCAACTTCTTGACATCTGTATCAATAACGCATGGCTCCTTCACAGAAGGGATTCCAAGACAAAGTCAATTGCTTTGAAGGACTTTAGATTCGAATTGTACGAAGGTCTAAAAAAATACCAGCGTTCTGAGGGTAGTAACAAAGGCACCAAAAAAAGAGAACCACAAGCCAGTCCAGTTGAAACGTCACGATTTGACAGGGTTGGTCATTTTATGACAATGACCACACAACGAAGATGCCGATTGTGTTCAAAACTTACAGTCGTACAATGTATGAAGTGCCAAGTCCGCCTTTGTTTCGTAACTGGCAAAAATTCCCGTAATTGTCAACTAGATTACATAAAAAAATAAATAATAAATATAATAGTTGTTTTTTTTACATACGTAGTCAGAACCTACAGTAATTGGCAATGTATGCCCCTGCATACAACACATTTACGATTTGTATTCTTGAGTAGTTGGCGGTGTATGTTGTGGCATACATAAATTTTCAGGAAAACTAAGCTTTTCAGATTTTTTTTCAAAATTTTCTATAGTCATTTTATGTGTATAAATAACATTTCTGATGACAAAATTCAGGTTTTATAGCATTTTATACTTTGCCAAATTAAGGGTTAATAAATAATCTAAACAGTGTCCACACACTAGGTAAAAAGTGTGAAAATGATCATTGCCAATCATTACATGCTCTCATCAACAATGACAATAGATAATAAGTTCTTTGATTTTCACGATTATTACACATTTTAAATGAAACATGCTAATTTCAATAGAGAGGATGGCTGGAAGCTTTCTACCACCTGGGACCCACTCATAAAATCATTGAACTCAAACCCACCATACCAGAGGGCAAGATACTATCAGCTCGTTCTGCAGGAATCCAGGGCAGTACGCGAGGCAATTAAGACATCGTTGGCGGTAGTTTGATATAATAATTATGTCAACTGACAGACGAATGCCACCTCAGTCTACCCGTGACCACGGACTACTGCAAAGTGTTCGAAACGTCGGGTTTCCAAAAATGTATAAAAATACAAAATATACGGGGTTTATCCGGTTAAAATAGTTTCATTTAAAATGTGTAACAATCGTAAAAATCAAAGAACTTATTATATGAACCCGTACGGACTGGAAAACGCTAATAATATACGTCGATTTGAGTATCTAAAATCAAAACGTGCAAGATATTTAACATCGATTAATTTCTTAAAAAGGTGCCGCGATAATAATCTCATACCAACTTGTGTACAAAATGCGCCGAAAAAAGACATAAAATATTGCAAAAAGATACTCAATCAGGCAAGTAAAAAATGATTATATCAACTCATTAAAGAACACCGTTATGATTTAAATCGATTCGACGAACAAATAAAAGCCTTAAGCAATGATATCGAGACGTGTTTTTCTAAGACAGATTTCCATCAATGTGTAGAATTTAGTAATAAACGCGCGCAAAATAAATATAATCAATATAAAATTAGACAAATTCGAAAGTACCATAATCTCGAATTAAAATCCGAACGGAAAAATGTCTATGGTAACGCCATAACTTCTACACAGACAACACAAACGTCAGTTGTCAATCTGTCAAAACAAACTTTAGATGATTCGACTATTGAAGTATTAAATAAAGGTTTTAACTTTGCGCCGGCGCCTAGAAAAATATCTATCGAGGAAATAATAACTAACGTTGAAGACTGTTTATATAAAAGCCAGATTATGAAGGAAGATTCTGAAGTTATTCGCCAAGATATATCATCTTTACTGCGCCGCAGTAAACCCCCTAAATCAAATCTTTCTCGTGATGAATCTCGGGCTCTTAGTAAACTACGAAAAAACGAGGATATAACAGTTCTCAAAGCCGATAAAGGTAACGCGACGGTTATACTAGACACCGAAGAGTATACTCAAAAAATGTCATCATTACTATCGGACCAAAAAACTTATAAAATTGTTGAAAAAGACCCTACAACAAAAATACTTAAAAATACATCCGATTTTATCAAAAAACACGCGAAAACGTTACATCTTGACATTAAATCTCTCGTGCCTAGCTGTGTAAAACCTCCAAAGTTGTATGGGTTACCAAAAATACACAAAAAAGATGTACCTTTTCGACCAATAGTCAGCCAAATCGATACGCCGACGCATAAGCTGGCTCAACATGTCGCCAAAGTACTTTCTCCACTGCGTGGCCACACAACATCTTATGTCAGGGACTTTTACCATTTTGTTAGCGGACTGAAAGATCTTAAGTTAGCTAACAATGAAACCATGGTCAGTTTTGATGTCCAGTCGCTATTCACCAGTATTCCTGTCATGGACTGCATAAAGATTGTCAAGAGGAAGCTAGAGGATAACAATATGCCTATAGAATATCTTGAACTTTTGGAACATTGCCTCACATCTGGATATCTTATGTTCAATCAAGAATTTTATTTACAAATTGATGGCGTTGCTATGGGTTCGCCTGTGTCCCCGGTAATATCAGATATACACATGGAGGACTTTGAAGAGATGGCACTTAGCTCTGCACCCTGTCTACCTAGGATATATAAGCGGTACGTAGATGACACTTTTACCATTTTACCTACGGACAGTATTTATATATTCCTAAATCACCTCAATTCTATTAGTGACAATATTAAATTTACAATAGAATTACAGGCAAATAATTCCCTAGCTTTTCTAGAGTTTCATAACAAATCCCAATGGCACAATAGGTCACACAGTATATAGGAAACCCACGCACACCAATAAGCACCTCAATGGTGAATCTCACTACAACCCCACACTGCTATCTACCTTTGGTAAATCTTTGTGTCAGAGAGCACACCACCTCTGCGACGCTGAACACCTAGGGGACGAGCTTCGCCAGGTGAAAAATGCCGTTCATCAGAACAAGCTGCCAGTTGCCCGCCAGCGCAAGCCACCCACAGTAGAGAGACAGCATTTCTATCAAATGTGAAGGGGGTTACAGACAGGATTGGCAACATCTTAAGAAGAGCTTCCATAAAAACCATATTCAAGCCTAACAAAAAAGTGAGCCAATTCTTGAGACCAGTAAAAAGTAATATTCCTTTACAGAGTGCAGGTGTATACAAACTAGACTGTGACTGTGGCTTATCATACATCGGTCAAACAAAGAGAAGCATCGGTGTTAGGGTGAAGGAACACATCTCCGATATTAAGAATGGGCATGTATCGAAGTCAGCTGTTTGTGAGCATACTGTGGATAAACCCAGCCACTACATTAGGTTTGATAAACCAAATCCTCGCTAAGGAAAACAGATACATTCCTAGAATGATCCGCGAGGCTATTGAAATACAAAAACATCCTAATTTCAATAGAGAGGATGGCTTGAAGCTTTCTACCACCTGGGACCCACTCATAAAATCATTGAAGGCTCAAACCCACCATACCAGAGGGCAAGATACTATCAGCTCATTCTGCAGGAGTCCAGGGCAGTACGCGAGGCAATTAAGAAATCGTTAGCGGTAGTTTGATATAATAATAATGTCAACTGACAGACGAATGCCACCTCAGTCTACCCATGACCACGGACTACTGCAAAGTGTTCGAAACGTCGGGTTTCCAAAAATGTATAAAAATATAAAATATACGCGATTAATCCGGTTAAAATAGTTTCATTTTAAAATGACAATAGATGTCGTCGACCAGCACATTTGATTTTCAATCTATATTTAATTATGAATAGACATCTTTGGAGGTGAAAGAAACCGATCCTCGTATTATAGCACCTCTGCAGTATATGTGTGGATATTTTCTAAAAAAAAAAAAACAAAAACTAACATTTTTAAATCATGCAGTCAATGTATGAGTGACTTATCTTCCAAAGATGAAATCGAATATATATAATATATATAATATGCAGACGCTTGAAAAATTCTCTGAGTTGCGAATGCGATCTAGAAACACCTGAATCCGTAACGCACATTTTATTCAAATGTCCAAGATTTGCTGCTTACCGCTTCTATCTCCAAACGCATATCGAGATAGATCTGACCGAAGCCAATCTTTCAAGCATTATGGTGAATCCTATCTCTCGGAAGGCTCTCCACGATTATGCCCTAAAGGCTTTTAGTATCGCTTGTCGCCGGAACAGCACCAGAAACACAGCAGATTCGCATAGTCTATCAACACCACTGGCACAAACAAGCACAAACACACACATAGGTCAACCAATATAAAACATACACCTGCAACATACAAATATAGATACTGCACTCCAGCTGCTACAACACGCCCAAAGGAGCAAGCCACGATTAAGAACAATAGGTGTGGCTCTCTACATAGACGAAAACACTGAAAGGTTGGGCATAAGCTTCTGCAAGCCTACAAATCACAATTACATCGCGATTTCACCTGGTCTTGCTAGTCTGTTGAATGGTAGCACTAAGAAAATCGCAGTAAGACGCAAATCTATGAAGCGTTACCCACGGGGATGGTTGGTGACATTACATGTCGAATAGTGAAATCGAAAAACAAATCGATAATACTGCTCGACTGGGGTGAAAGAACGCCATTCGCGCGGGCTTGTGAGCTACTCCATAAACTGAGTGAGACAACACAACAAGGGCCACGAATAATAAGCATAGATGCCATGGTGGTTGAGTATAACAGAGGAGTAGTGGCAGACCGACTGGGTTGCATAATGGCCTCCAAACAACATGAAGTAGTGTATGAGGACAGGGGTGAAGCCCTCAGTTACCTTAAGCCTGCACACTCCAGCACACAAGCAGATCATCCACAAACACCCCTTTTACCCAACGAAAGTGGCTCAGAACGCCTTCAACGATTGACCGCAGAAGACAAAGCCAAAAGTCCAGAGACAAAACACGCATCTGCGAAAGCCATATGCAGTGGCTTTTTATGAAACGTTAAATGTATTTTAGGAAACGTATTTGGCAGAAGGAAACTTCGTACGGATGACAGATAGGCGGTGGCACTGGAGGAGTTCCCAAGGAAATCGGCAAAATTCCAGCGATAACATCCCGGCCAAAACCTACAAAGGCAGCAATGGATGACCACCAGACTTCTTACCAATCCGAAGACCACTATAAGAACGCCATGCTGGAATTCCTTGCAGTTCTGAAAGCTACCAAACAAGTCAAGTTCAGAACGTGCAAGGAAATTATACTTGCTTTCCAAGGTGGATACTCAATTTTGAGAGTAAAACTTAAAGAGGCAGAAGGCGCGATATATAATAACGATAGCGGCGAGACCATCGCGGAAAGATTGAAAGGCACTTATATGGCAGCATACAATGCAACATCTGGCTTTGTTGAGTTGAATGAAGAGGAGAACAGGCTACCTCAAATTCTACACGCCTGCCAATGATCCCATGGTGGTTACTGCAAAATGTACCCGGATTATGCTGGAGGAAAGAATGTTGGAAATGGCTATACGCCTAGATAACACTCTGGAATCCACATCCATTATTTACGTGGAAGGTGCCCAAGATGACGTAGGTCAACGGTGTTCCCGGGTGTGGTAAGACAACGTGGATAGTGAAACAGTATGACATTGCTAGGAATACAGTCGTAACAAGTACGACGGAAGCAGCTAACGAACTTCAAGAGAGGCTCTCGGAACGTATAGGGAATTTGGTTAAAAGTAAAATCCGAAAGATCAGAGTCAGAAAGAATCTCTGATCGCCCAGGGATGGGGAGAAGAAACAGGTTCGAAGGTGCTGACAATTCACGAGTCTCAGACCTGACCAGCGCAACCGTTATGGTGGTTAACACTAAATCTATTAGGCTACAGCTGCATGATAGCGTTTCGCTCGCCGTCATAACAATATCGGCACACCGACACCTGCACGTACTATAGTGAAGGTAAAGATGACGCAGTCAAAATGTTAATTCGGAACGCGACGGGAGCAACGACAAAACGCATTGTGGAATATAATTTAAAGATGGCTTTCAAAGATAGGAACGCAGCGGTCACCTCTTCCACCGTAGCGGTCATGCCCTTATCCTAGTGCGAAATTCCTGACATCCAAATCAATTATTATAAAATTTTAGCACATACTTATAGTTACGTAATTAAATATATATATTGTAATGTGTAAAATTGACAGATATACATATATAAACACACGCTTAACACCTTAGATCTAAGTAAAATTTTTAAAAATAATGTAAAGTTAAAAATAACATTTTCTTATTATAGGTATTAATTGTATGTAAACAATTATGTAATTAATATATATGATAAGGAAATTAGATATAATAATAAATTTAAAAAGGGTACGGACCAAGTGTCTGTAGTGTTAAGAAATAATAATAACAAAAAAATATGCAGATGCGGTGGCTTTGCACTCCCAGCAAAGAATTCACGCACACGCACTGATATGTATACATGTATATATTCAACAATATGTATATGTTCAACAACTGACATATAGATGGCGTTGATCCATGTTACCGCTTTTGATGCCGAAGATTGGTATCTATTATAGTATATTAGAATGTACTCTGTGCAGTTTACTCATTAATTTGGTCGCACCCGACGGATATGACATATATTCAACCTTTAAATTTATAAAAAATGAAAACCATGACGATTTTAATTTTCTCGTTAAAGAAAGTAATTAATATTTTGTGAAACATAATACAACAATGGCGAGGTTCCGGTTTTTTACACATGCTCTAGAACCGGGCGAAACTATTGATGCATACGCAACTGCGTTGCGTCTGTGTGACCCAACAGACGCAACGCAGTTGCGTATGTGAAATGTTGTGAAATTGATCATTAAGAGGATGGTTTAATACGACATCGTATCGTTAGTGTCATATCCGTAATAACAATTAGTGACAGATTACTAAGGACAGAAGAATTGACCTTAGAAAAAACTATAAAAAATTGTCAGGCTAACGAAATATCAATTGCAGAGAATAAACAAATATCTATTTGTAACACGTAACGCGTCGCACACAATACAGTATGGATAACCACCGTAAAATGAAAAAAAAACGTCTAACTGTAAATAAATCAGTCTTGGTTGTGAGCTTGTTGTTTTACTGGACCATTAATATGATGTAATATAGCATTCCTTTATAAATGAACTTCCAACATAATCATATTTTTTTAAATAAAAAAAGTATTTCATGAGAGAAGCATATTCAACCAAACGAGCTCATCAACATCATAGTATAAGTATAGATTATAAACATAAATAAATAAAAAAATTGAACCTACAACTACTGCCTTACCTTAACTAATAGTTCAGCAAATTCCATTTCTGATTCCAAAAAGACTCGTTCCAATGTAAAACTCATCATATACCTTAATGACGATGGGTCTTGAAAATGTCTAAAATAAAAAATAAAAAAAAATAATATCCTTTCGACTATATGACATTATGAAGTTTTATAAAGGTGAAAATTTGTGAAGATTGTCTATTCCATATTCACGTAAACCACTGAACTTCTTTAAATGAAGCTTTACTGTAGTAGTTTATGTATAAGAATAATATACTGATGAATGACATGAATTTTATTCGCTACGGTTGAGGGTTCGATTCCTACTTGGCGGAATCAATTATTTTCATTTCTTTACTTTATTAACTAGGCTTGAGGCGGTCGTTGCCGATAAACGTGTAACTGTAATGCGACAGTTAATAGTTCGATTCCCATCCGGGAGAATTAATATTTAATATTTTTATTTATTCTTAATATTAGGTTGCCTCTGTCTGACTGCAATGGAGGATAAAACATGAACCTATAGAAAAACAAAAAAAACTTACTTTTTTTCCGTAAAATTATGATAACTTTTAGTTCCCTTATACATAGCCAATACTTCATTCACTTTTGTTGTTTTTTCCGCTGTCAGCCTATAATTTTTTCTTTGTTCCACGCTTATACTGGGTTCGAATACGTAAGTGGGTAAAGTATAGCTGTATGTTCGTGCATTGCATTTAGACTTTGAATTAAACTTATTAGTTGCTCTTTTAATACCAAAAACTTTGATACATTCTGGTAATTTATTGTTTATTTCTTCAATATTCACTTCCAGAGCTGAAATATATGTTTAAAAAGTTATTATTAAGAGATTTTTGTAACATTGAGTAGTTGTACTAAAGCAAATAATAAGTAAGTTACAGGAATAGTTTTGTTTCAGTTTTTTTTTATAGCTTGGGAAAACATAGGAATTTAATGTTAAGACACTCTGTTCCCATTAAGACACATCTCACATCATTCTTCATTTTCACCGAATTCTGGAGTCAATTCGTGTTGAGTTGCGGAACTCAACGCCGCGCTTTGCCTTGCTCAAGAAGATGAAAATCTATATATATAATATAAACGTCTGTACGTGTAAAATATATGAGAAAATCTAAAAATACATTATTGGTGGCATTCATTAATGCAGTACAACCCAAAACCACTATTTTTAAAATATTTGTCTGTTTATAGGTTTATCTATTTTGCTTTACGTTTGTTCACACTAACCACAGAAACGGCTTAAATGAATTCAAATTCAGTTTTTTTAGTTAGTTATTACAATTGGTTGATATATAAAGAAGTTGTCAATATAAAATATTGCATGTGACAATAATGCTACAAAACAAGTGTTTTATTTAACGGGCACTTTCAATGTATGGATATTATCTTTAAAATTACAATATTGTTATCGTGAAGGTAATGCAGATAGGAAAATAAATAATTGAGTAATACTAGGGGACGAAGTCACGAGTAGGACAATAGTATTAAGCATTTTATAGCCTCGAGTGGGGAATAGAACCCACATCTTGTCGCGTTTATAGTGGTACGCTTGTGCCCCTGCACCACAACTGACCTCTAAATAAATTTAGCTATATTTTCATTGTTTTTACAGAGAAGCATTCAAATTTTAAAAAACTAATGGGTAGGGGTCAAGTAGGATATTACTTTATACAGGAGCAAAAGGGGGAAAAGAACTTTCAATTCATACACCCTTTTCATTTATGTGTTACGGGGAAGGATTGGCCTATACATTGTACAACATTTTGCTCTTATTCAAAAAAAAAATAATATGACATATAAGAACAGCATGATTATTTGAATGTAATGTAAGATCTCAGACAGTATCTATGTATGTGCAGGTTCATGTTATATTATTGGAAAAAAAAGTTCAATGGTACTAGACAATTACAGGAAAGAACGGGGCGTTCGTGGTGCAGAGGTAGAGGCGTAAGACTTGTAAGCGCGACGTTTGTAGGTTCAATTCCAACACGCAATGCCTAAAGAATATACAACAAAGTGATCTTATAAGGGTTGCTAACAAAGGAAAGAATATATATATATATAATTTCTTGCCCCGAAAATGTACAATATCATTCAATTTCACAACTCTAAATTTAAAAAATCAGATTCAGGCAAATGGCAGAGAGTGAATACATTTGGCACTACATTCTCTCTGCCCACTCTACTGAAAAAAAATGCAGTTAAATTAAATACTAACGTAGTTTAAGTGAGACGACCTGTCTTGCTGCGGATACACCCTTATCAGTTCGAGAGCTCCTTTGAAACTGTGCATTTTGTTGGTTATGAAAGTCATCTTCTGTTATATATTTAGCTTCGTATAGAGCTTTTAGGAGATCCTCTTCTATAGTTCTTACTCCAGGATTTCTGGAAAATTATTAAAGACTTCATTATTTAAACTTAGTTTTGATTTGTTTTTAGCTCATGCCGCATTATGAATAAAGCCGGAATATCATGAATAATTTTAACCGGATTAATCGCGTATATTTAAGATTATACATTTTTGGAAAAGCAAAGAGCAGCAACACTGGGTAATGTAATCAGTGGCTACTGGTATTTGGCCTGTTTATCGCCATATTATATACAAGATCATCATTTTCTCAGCAGTTTTCTCGCAGCAGAGACTATTCAACCGAATAACATAGAAGACGAGAATTCTCCAGCTCTATCCAATAAGGACACTCTAAATCTCAATCAGACACAAACTATAAACATTATGGAAAACACCAAGTCTGAAATATCTGATGTTACTGAATGCGAATCACCATCCCTCATTGGAAATAGCCCTAATATTTTTAATGACACAAGTACTATCTAAGGTTCAGAATACAAACATCCTGATAGTTTAGCAACTACAGCTTTAAATCGTATTAATGACAACGGTGATCAAAGTCCTGAGGCCGGTCGTGGCGCAGCGGCACGAGGTGTGACTGCAAAACCGACTGGTTCGATCCCCACTCGAGGAGATGAAATATTTACTTAAATTTATATTTCCATTTCTTCCCTCTGGTGTCGAGGTTAAGCGCGGCGTTGAGTTCTGCCACTCAACACGCAATGCCTCCAAAATTCGGCAGAAAGTGGGGAACGGAGTGTCTTAACACTAGGTTCCCTCTGCCTACCCTGCTGTGTGCGGGATACAGCGTGAAGCTAATTTAATTTTATTTAATCAAAGTAACGAGGTACATCTACAAGAATACAGATTTGAAGTTGAAGCAAAGGATACATTAACAGTGCAATTAAATTCAATAAGCTCCATTAATATTGTTAACCTGGGTGCATTTACGTCAACAAACACATTAAACTCAATATTAAAAGTTCCTATTAAATCTGTTTTACCATTATCGAAGAATAGACAAATAAATACGAGAAAAAGAGGGATCCAGGAGATAATTGAATTGACATCGAGTCCATACAAGAATGATGATACGAATAAAAATAAAAGGAAGTTAAAAAAAAATTTGAAATGTGCATCTAAGAAAAACCTAAAGAAGAAAGGATCATCTGAAAACAAAAAAAAAACAAACATAGTTAAAAAATCTGAGACTGAATCGTCTGAAACTGAAGAGGAAATAGTTTTAGACGATGACACCTATTCGGAAATTGAGGAAGAATATAATGAAAACTATTGTTCAATATTCAATGGGTATTACTTTGATAAAAAAAGCACCTAGAGTAGAGTGGATTAAATGTATGAAATGTCACAAGTGACTTCATATCACTTGCTGTGAATTCCTGATATTTGTCCTAAATGCCTTAACTAGGATAAATACAAATTGTATACTCATGTTATCTCAAATCGGAAAAATGATTTACGTGTTAAGAAACGAATATTTTAATTAAACTGTTTGCATTTAAAATGATTATAACAATAATAGATATATTCAAATATTTTTATAGAAGTTTACATTTTGTTATTTTGATTTAAAGAGGTCTAATATACAGTTGAATGTATAAGATGTTACAAGTGGCTTTATATCACTTGCTGTGAAATTTCTGATATTTGTCCTAAATGCCTTACCTAGGGTGAATACAAATTGTATATCTCATGTGATCTCAAATCGGAGGACTGATTTACGTGTTAAGAAAAGAATATTTTAATTAAACTGTTTGCTTTTAAAATTATTATAACAATAATAGGTATTATTTAAATATTTTTGTAGTTTATATTTTGTTATTTTGATTTAAAGAGTTCTAATATACATTAATATACAACTACATACATTAAATCAAGTATTATTTTTATAGGACTAGCCACGCTACTGTGATGCCGCCAAAAAGCGTGTATTGGAAGTTTTTCGAAAAATTAAACAATACCGAAGCAAAATGTCGCTTGTGTTCTAAAGTTTTGACAACTTCTGGTAACACTACAAATTTAAAACTGCATATGGGGAAGATGCATCCAAGATTACTAAGGAACAATAAAAACAAAAAATACTGTAAAGACTTACTAAAACAACCTTATGTAGAAGCTAGTTTTTCATCTTCTCTTGAGTTAGCTAAAACTGCAACTAGCTTGGCTTTGGAAACGGACAATTGTTATACGACTCTGATAGCAGTTTGACTGCGAGATCCAATGTTAGGAAATCATTTCAGCCAACATTAAATGCTACTTTCAGAAGCGTATATGAATTTTCTGAAAATGGCGCAAAGGAAATCCGTTTAACAAATGCAATCTTATGATATACAAGGATTTCCAACCATTTTAAATTGTTGAGAATGAGGGGTTCAAAAACCTGATGAAGGTAGCAGCCCTTCTTTGTAAAGTACCCTCTCAAAGAAATACTTTCAAGAGATGAAAGATGCTTGATTCAAGATACAATGTGACAAAAAAATATTTAAAGATAAAATAAAAGGACTTAATAGTATTACTCTTACCACCGATATCTGGACTGATACTATGCAAACTAGAAGTTTTCTAGGTTACTACTATTCATTTTTATGAAGACGCAATGGTATATGCTACATTAGGAGTATATGAACTTGCAAAGAACGGCTAATAGATACAAGTAAAGTATTGGCAGTGGTGACTGAAGTTGGAGCAAAGGTAGTGAAAGCTATTGATATTGCGTTTGGCAAAAAAGTCCATGTAGTTTGTTTCGCCCACTTACTCAATTTAGTGGCACAAATCTATTGAAAAAATTAACGGGTTACACAACAAGCTTGACTGCATCTATTAAAAAAATAGTGGTAAGCAATGTATTGCGGCGAGCGATGAGCTCCGGAGATAATCCGACCTGAAACTGATACAAGACGTCGCTACCCGATGGAATTCGAGTTTTTACATTAAAAAAATAAATCAGCTTCACGCTGTATCCCGCATTCAGCAGGGTAGGCAGAGGGCACTGCGTGTTGAGTGGCAGAACTCAACTCAACCAGCTTTTACATGGTTAAAAGATTTTTGTAAACTGTCATACCAGTGCTCCTCCAATGGTAAACGCTAGACAAATAGAAGAATTAACTGAGATTTGTGAAATTTTACGGCCTTTAGAAGTCGCAACTCAAGAATCATGTAGAGAAAGCTTTACCAGCAGCAAAGTTATTCCTTTAAGGCGAATGCTAAATGTGAAAATCAATAGCTAGCACTCAAACCATGTAATAGGTGAAAACTCAAAACAGAATATATTATTAGAAATAAGAAAACGTTTATTGGCATCAGAACACGTGAATATTCTTGCAATTTCGACTTTGCTAGATCCAAAGTTTAAAAATATACATATTTTCAGGATCCTGTAGCATGTTCAAAAACAATTCGAAATGTCAAAGAGTTGCTTACCACTGCAGAACTACAGGTGCCTCAGAAGGCAGAGAGTCGTCGTGATATTGAATATCAGAGTGATCGGACAGAAGAATTTAATTTATGGAGCGATCATTAAAAACTAGTCCAAGAAAAAAATCGCTTCCAAACCGAGTTGAGGTTGAACAGTTGAGGTCTATTTCATAATGATAAGTATATTATTGAAGACTTTATCTCGCCCCAGAAGAATAAGTACGATCTTTGATGGACGCTATTGCATCCCCCGATTAACATATTTTTTTTTATAGTTTTTTCACCTATACTGGGTAGTATACACCAATAAATAAATAAATTGTATTTTACGTCGTCATGTTTAAAGTTTTTAACAACTTTTGGTTTGTTTTGTGTTTTCTTGTTTTAATTAAAAACATCGTATGATATTATAACTGTTTTATTTATTGATAACTATGAATGAAGGCTAGTCCTAGCGCAGGGGCACAAAGTGTGCCGCACAATCTACCTAGTAGTGGGTTCCATCCCCACTCGAGGAAATGAAATATTTATTTAAATATACAGATGAAGCGGAATGGATTCACGCTGTATGAAGCTGTGGGGAAAAGACTACAAAAAAATGTTACAGGTAAAAATGTCACAAAAGGAAAAACATCCAATTTGGCAGTTTTTTGAAAAATCCACTTGCAATTTGCAATAAAACATACTCATTAAGAAGTCATGAACCCAAGAAATAAACATTGCATGAAGTCAAGCAACATTTATTAAAGTCTCATGATTTGCAATATAGGCAGTTCTTAAAATGTCTCTCCGAAATAAATGAAATCAAAACTATTCCAAGCTACAGATGTACGAACGTACTCAATGATCTCAGTACTGAGTACCCATCAAAGACATCTTGTTCAAGCAACCATTCTAAGTTTGTCATCCAAATGTAAGCTTGTACGATGGCCTGGATCATGAAATTACTAAGAGGATAGACAAAACATTAATGGATTTTGATCATTATGGACATGCTGCCTTATTTTTTGTTGGACGGGGAAGCGTTTGGACTACTTAATTTTACTGATCCTCATGCAATTCGCAAGTATCGCCTGAAATCTGAAAAATATTTCAGAACAACACTGACGCCACAAACTTATGAAAAACTGAAATTTAAAGTAAAAGACTTAACTGCAAAATGCGAGTGTAAAGGTTAAGTTTGCGAGGTGGTAAGGACTATATGTGAACTAACGACTACAAAACATGTTCACTTCTCATCATCATTTATCTTTCATTCATCATCATTTTATTGTAAATGAACAACGTCTGAAAGTTGTATTGGCTGCACATGTGCTGGAAAAAAGTTATACCAGTAAATACATAGAGGCAAATTTTTTTTTTGCTTTGCGTGACAATGCAGCAAATATGATTTGCGCCATGCGAGGTAGCTGCAGTAGTAGGGATTGGTGCGTTCTGGCTCATTAAATTGATCGCCTTATCAAAATTTTCCGCGGATTTTTTCGCGGGTCGCGGTTTTGATTAATTAATTAACCGCGGATTAAATTGATTACCCCGCGAATTAAAAACTGCAAAAAAAGCTCGACAGATATTTCTGAGGGAATATTTTGTGTATTTTCATAGAGTAGTAGGGATTGGTGCGTTCTGGCTCATTAAATTGATCGCCTTATCAAAAAATTATAAAATAGCAGTGTATTACAGGCAGTGTTTTTTATTTCTTTAAAATAACAATACCTAACCTAACCTAATTCGCAGTAAAATTGTTTTCGTATAATACCTACTCATCATAGAGCCGTTTCATATTTGTATCGGTTGGTTATCACCTAGTTATTTTGTTGTAATCATCTCTGACTCAGGGTTAAATATTTAGTACAATCAGCGCTGATTTGAAAGGCTACGTAAGCTGATGCACAAAACTTGTTGATACATGTCTCACCGGAAGACGAATTGTACCTGCCTTTGAAAAGAGGAAAGATTTTTATCCCTTAAGTATTTCTTTTGCAATTATCTCTGAGTCAGTGTCCGTTTCAATATTAAATTCATGTCCCTACAAGTTTCATAGGGTGGAGGGGTGGTTTCATACCGTATATAAGCTGCACTGGAAGCTGTTCTGATATGAAATAATTGTTGTTCGTGATACGTGAAAGTGCTCTTCCGATACGAAACAATGGCGGTGAGTATTATTTTTAAGTCATTTACTAATTTATTTATGTTATTGCCCAGTAAATATATTGTGTACTTTTTCATTATTGCAGCTGTCAAGTAACAACTCGTTTGATTGTACATTTAAAAACTATTACTATTCTAATCTAAGCGGAGATGAGGCTGAAGAGGTCGCCCCTATGAAAATACAGAAACCCAAACAAAAGAGAGCCTGCAATGATATTAGTGGTTTCTTTGAGAAGCCAAAGAAGCAAAAGAAAATAATATTATCATCATGTGTTGCTCAATCGAATCCTGAGGGAACATCGTATATTTCTACAAACTCGGACGATGGTTCGCAGGCAAGCGATTTCATAAAAATCGAACTATATGACACAAAGAAACTAAACGGATTGCCTGCCACTGAGTACTGGAAGAATGCAGAAGTACGCCTTAAATACTATGTGCAATCTGAGCGTAATGAACTTTATGAAAGCTTGCGTGATATTATATACAACATTACCAAAGAAATCGCAGGAAGTAGCCAGTGTAAAAAGTCTTACTTTGCAGCTACGAAGCGATAATCTTATTACCATCAGTATTAACTTAATTCTCCAGCAATTGTATTATAAAACCTGTACTTAATTCTTAGATATATCTTTAGGGTAATCACTGGAATACTTTATCTCATTCTCTCAAACCCCACTCCGGCATATTTGAGAAGCGATATATAAGGCAACTGAAAAAAGTCAAATAGTGCATACTGAATCTCGGTGTTCGTGAATCATTCGGTGACCAGCAAACAAACAATGTCTCTATACAACTCCGACTATGACGAAGATATTTACAATATGTGTGAAAAAATTGAACAAAAGCAACGCTTAGAAGGGTGAGTTTTACCTCTTTTGGTTTTTTTTAATCATCTGCGTGGTGGGAGGTTGCTGTGTACTGTATTTAAAAGATGTTTGCACTGGGAAGCATTGTGTTTGTAGTGATTATCGGCATCATTATGTTTTCTCTAAGTTCCGTCGAAATAGCATCTTTGAGTAAATCACTCATTGTGACCAAACTACACCGATATGTGCGCATTTGGTACATTAGCGGGAAACTGCCAGAATCTCTGAAGATAGATCCGTGTATAGTGCCTTACTTTACACCGTGTCCTGGACATGGCAATATCAATAGTTCTGGTGACACAATAGACGGTCCTTTCACGATGCAAGCGTATTGTGCTATGTGTAGAGAAATAAATAGAAGTACGTATTTTTAAATGTGTGAACAAAAAATAAATATAGGTGATATTCGTTTCAATAATTTTTTTATGTTTTTGTTACAGTGTCATAGAAAAAATACGGAAACAAAGAGATGCTTCGCTACTACCTCACGAAGTAGCACAGAGTGGATCGGGCTTGCAAGAATCCTCTACAGCTGTACCGTCTACATTTGAACCTGGAAAAGACGTCATCGAATGTTCGAGTTGTAAATTGCTCGTTTCAAAAAGGTATTATGCCAGCCATTTAAAAAGCAGCCTTCATAAAAGCAATATCTTGCGATTACATGATAAGTTATCAAATGTATTTGATTGATAGTGCGTTTGGACAAAGAGTGGTGACTTATCGAATAACACACCCCTCATCATTAGGAACGGAATTTCAAACCCCTGAAAGTTTTCTTAATGATATTAAAAGCACTGTCTTAAACTTAATAGATGATTGCATAAAAACTTTAACATTAATAAAAATTAATTTTATCTTGCACGCTGATTTTGTTCAGGAAAGTAAAAGCTTAGAAAATTCATTCGATTTTCAAACCGTCAATAATTCTATATGTATCGGTGATGATTATGAAGCAACTTACCAAATAATAATGAATGACATTTGTAATAAAATAAGTGAGTTTGAGAAAAAAGATAGTGGATGGAGTCTTAAAAAAATAAGAAATATTGATTTGAATGTTAATAAATTTAATCCTTTGAGGGGGTCTTCGTATATTGACTTACCAATTGACATAAAACATAAAAAGGCAACTATAAACGTCAAAAATAATGATGTGCAGTGTTTCAAATGGGCGGTACTCTCTGCTTTATATCCAGTTACAAAAAAATCAGATAGAGTGAGTTCATATATTCATAATCAAAATAAACTTAAATTTGGAAAAATATCTTTTCCTGTAAAACTCAAAGATATTCACAAGTTTGAAGAATTCAATAACTTAAGCATAAATGTCTTTGGTCTCGAATATAATGCTGAATCTCGATGTAATAGACTTATAGGTCCGCTATACTTTACAAAACGTCGAAAACTTACTCATATTAATCTATTGTATATAAACAGCGGATCGCGTGGGCACTATTGTTACATAAAATGTCTTTCTAAATTACTTCACAAACAGATAAATCGGACACATCGCGCTATTCACATTTGCGATGGTTGTTTGATGCACTATCCATCTAAAAAATGTTTAGATCAACACCAACATTTTGATTGTGTCCACATTTGTACTGATTTACCAGATCCAATGAAAACAAAAAAGAACTGGTTTAATGTAGAAACGGCTAGCAACAAATTAGCGTTTAATAATTACGAGCGAAAGCTTAAACTACCATTTGTAATATACGCAGATTTCGAGGCATTTTTAACCCCCATTCAAACATGTCAAAACGAGGCTACGAAATCGTACACCAATAACATACAAAAACATGCGGTGTTTAGTTTCGGTTATTATTTAAAGTGTTCATATAATGACAGTCTCTCCATTTATAGAACGTATACGGGCGAACGTTGCGCCGAACAATTTATGAAGCATTTGAAAGGGGATTTAGAATTAATTTGTAAAGAAAACTCTTTTCCTAAACCTCCATTACCGCTATCGGAAAGTGATAATTTGCATGTTTTACAAAGTAAAGTTTGCTATATTTGCAATAATGATTTAGATAATAATAATAATGTTATATGTTATGATTGGTACAGTGGTAAATACGCAGGTGTTGCTCATACGTGCTGCAAGAAAAAGTACAAAGCCACACGATTTGTCCCGGTATTCTTGCACAATTTAGCTAATTACGATGCCCATTTTATTGTGCACGCTCTAGGTTTTGAAGAGGGTAAAATTGATATAATCCCTCAAAATAAAGAAAAATATATTTCTTTTTCAAAATATTTAAAAATTAAGAATAATAATATCTCGTTAAGATTTTTAGACTCATTTAAATTTATGTCAAGCAGTCTTGATAGATTAGCACATAATATAAAAACACACCAATTTGTTGAGCTCAAAAAAAATTACCCGCGAGATGAAGACTTTAAAAGATTAATTAGGAAGGGTGTATATCCATACGAAATAATGACTTCGTTCGAAAGTTTGAAAATATCATCATTGCCAACACAAAATCATTTTTTTAATTCGTTGGTAAATACAAATGTATCAAATGATGATTATAGACATGCCCAAGATGTTTGGAATCATTTCAAATGTGGAACCATGGATGATTACACTAGTTTATATTTGAAAACAGACGTTTTGTTGCTGACCGATGTATTTGAAAACTTTCGCAATATATGTATGAAAACTTATGATTTGGACCCTGCTCATTACTATACCGCACCAGGTTTGAGTTGGGATGCCATGTTAAAGTCCACAATGATAGAATTAGAATTATTAACAGATTTTGATAAAATAGCTTTCATAAAAAAGGGTATTAGAGGTGGTATATCGCAATGCAGTAACAGATATGCGAAAGCAAATAACAAATTTATGGAGGATTACGATAGCAAATTGCAATCCTCATATCTAGTTTACCTCGATGCAAATAATTTATATGGGTGGGCTATGTCACAACCCCTTCCAATCGGTGACTTTGAATGGGTCGATGTAAATGTTGATTTCAACATAGCAAACGATGCTGAATATGGATACATATTAGAAGTCGATTTGCAATATCCTGTTGATATACACGATAGTCACTCGGACTTACCTTTTTGCTCTGAAAATATATCCATCGGTGGTAGTAGAGAAAAAAAACTAGTACCCAACTTGAAAGATAAAAAAAAATATATTATTCATTACAGGAACTTAAAACAATGTATAGACAACGGTTTGCATTTACATAAAATTCAAAGTTCTAAAATTCAAACAGAGGCCGTGGTTGTCTAAATATATCGATTTAAATACCAAAATGCGGTCCACGGCGTGTACTGAATTCGATAAAGATTTTTACAAGTTGATGAATAATTCAGTATTTGGAAAAACTATGGAGAATATTGAAAAACGAGTCAATGTTAAGTTACTCACCCATTGGTCAAACAATGGTGGTATGGAAGGTGCGCAGAGTTTGATATCCAAACCCGAATTTCATAGTCTATCGATATTTTCTGAAAACTTGGTTGCGGTTCAATTGAATAAAACCAAACTCTACTACAATAAACCGATTTACTTAGGGTTCTGTATATTAGATATATCTAAAACACTTATATATGATTTTCATTATTCATTCATGAAAAACAAGTTTAAAGAAAATTTTAAATTACTTTATACAGATACAGATAGTTTGATATATCAAATTTTCACAGAAGATTTTTATAATGACATTAAAATTGATTTGGATAGATATTTTGATACATCCGATTATCCTCCCAATAATCCATATGGGTTCCCCCTCATTAATAAAAAGAAAATAGGACTTTTTAAAGATGAAAACAATGGAATGATTTTTAAAGAATTTGTAGGCCTGCGATCTAAAATGTATGCAATGGATGTAGGTGATAAATTCATTGCCAAAGCCAAGGGGGTAAATAAAAGCGTAACAAAATCTTTTCAAATAAAGGACTATAAGGATTGTTTGTTCAAAAAGAGAATTAAAATGGATTCAATGATACGGTTTAAATCAATTAAACACATAATTTACACCCAAAAAAATAACAAAGTTTCTTTATCGCACAATGATAGTAAACGTTATTTAATAGAAAACTCTACAGACACACTTGCATGGGGTCATTATAAATTACAGTGATTAGGTATTTTGTTTTGTATAATCATTTATTGTAAAATATGAGGTATGTATCTTGAATATATGAATCATACCGTTAGAGTAAGATAATATTTCTCTAATTTGTAATATACGCTCTAAACTCGGCATAGTATTGTTAGTATAAGTTAGCCATAAGACTTCTTTAATTTGTACATATATATATATATATAAATAAAATAAATAAATTATAATAACCCATGTATTATTTCATAACCACCCCATTTGTATTAATAACGTTTAGCAGGGAGGTCGCAGACTAGAAAAATGCATCATTTTATTCATCCATTCACCGCTATAGTTGCGGGTCCTAGCGGATGTGGAAAATCTAATTTTGTTACGCATTTTTTGAATTATGTTGAGGATATATGCAATACACAATTTAATGAAATAACTTGGTGTTACGATGAAATGCAACCCTTGTACAATTTACCGAATGTAAACTATAGTCAGGGTATTCCCGATTTAAGTATGTTCGATGGTAAACAGCCTCAATTGCTCATAATCGATGATCTAATGAGGGAATCCGATGGGCGCATCGTTGATATTTTTACAAAAGGTAACCATCACAGAAATTTGAGTGTGTTTTACATTTCACAAAATTTGTTCCATCAGGGTAAAGGACAACGAGACATATCTTTGAATTCAAGTTACATTGTATACTTTAAAAATCCTCGTGATAAGACATAAATTCGCTACTTAGCACGACAAGTTTACCCTGAAAATTCAAAATTTGTTGAAGAAGCTTACAAAGACGCAACCAAGGAGGCACATGGATACCTGATGATAGACCTTAAACAAAATACTAATGACATGTGCCGCTTTAAAACTAAAATATTCCCGTTTGATGCAAATTGTACGGTATATGTTCCTAAAAAGAATGGGTTTAAATATAACAATGAGGAACATGAGGAAATTTTTATCAGTACTTAATAATGCCTGCTCGAGTAAATACGCATCGCAGTTTATTGACGGCATTACATACACTAAAACCAAAATATCGCAAGGCATTATTAAAATCTTGTGGTGATGAAGAAATACACTGTATATGTGAGTGTATATTTAACATTTTGAACGGTAAAATTTCCCTTAATGATAAAGATAAATCAAAGTTGAGTAAATATAAAACAATCCTCAGAAAATTAATCTTAAAAGGGAAAAATAAGTGGCGAAAACGTATTATTGTTCAAAAAGGTGGTGCATTTTTACCTATAATTTTGGGATCTATTTTAAGTGGATTATTTAGTAGTATAATTTAAGCACAATGGAAAACGTGAAAAAGATGATCTTGATAGAACCCGAACTAATAGACAAATTAAAAAAGGAGCACGCCAGCGACAATGTTTTATCTCGCCTTGACACGAAAATGCATAAAATCTTAAAACGTAATGTCGAAGATCGTGAAAAATGGTCTTTGTACATGCAAACATTACAAAAATATTTACATTTCACCGAGCAAGATCGAAAATCTTTCAAATTACCCATCATAACAGAAGAAACAGACCATTCAATAAAAAATCTATTTCCATCGGAGACCAATAAAGTACTAAAATCCCATAAAAGTCATAGCAAAAATAATGAATCAACACTCGTAGAACAGGTCACAAAACAAGAGGACGCACTTCCGAGTGTATGTGGGTCTTTAACCCATTATACCTCAGACTACATAAGCAGATTGCTACCAAAGACATTTAAGAAAAAAGGTGAATTGTTGATGGAAACAATAAATAAACATAGAGATAAAATATATTGGAATGATGATGGTACTATTGTTGTTAATAACGAATTGATTCCTGGTAGCAATATTGCTGATTTAATTAATGACGCTTTGAGACGACTGAAACGTCCTCGACCGAGAGGGTGGGAAAAATTTGTTGTAGCATTGAAAGATATAAAAGTACCTCTATATTGTATAGGTAATCCTAAAACGCTTGAATATATGAACAATCTCTATTTATCAGAATTTAGAGAAACTACTCCTTCCAAAGAACCATTGCAAATTACGCCATCTCCTGCATCTCAGAATAGAAGAAGTAGATCCTCCTCTGAATCTAGGAAACTTAATAAAAAAATTGATTGGGAAAGATGGACCCCGTACTAGATATAAGTAGTATATACTATGATGTATCTCATCCAGCTGGTTATAGTAGTATAGCGAGCTTATCAAAGGCAATGAGGGGGACGATGACGAAGACAGATGTAAAAAAATGGTTACAATCTCAAGAAACTTACACACTACATAAACCCGTACAGAGACGATTCCCCCGGAATAAATACATATTATCAAACTTTAACGAGCTTTGGCAGGCTGATTTGAGTGATATGAGGACGTATAGTAACTATAATGATGGTTTTAATTATATACTTTGTGTTATAGATGTATTTAGTAAATATGCGTTTGCGAGAGCCATGAAAAAGAAAGATTCTCAAACTGTGAAAACATGTTTTGAAAGTATTTTTAGTGAAGCTAACAGTACTCCTAGACATATACAATCAGACAAAGGAACTGAATTTGTTTCCAAAGATGTTAGAACGTATTTCAAAAGTAGAGACATTAATTATTATACTACTAATAATCCTGATATAAAAGCAAGTATAGTGGAAAGGTTTCAAAGGACTTTAAAAATGAAAATGTGGCGTTACTTCACCCATAACAACACGTATAAATTTATTGATATATTACAAGATTTATTATATTCCTATAATCACAGCTATCATAGAAGCATAAAAATGTGTCCATGTGATGTAAACTCTAGCAATATTATGACTGTTTGGTGCAATTTGTATGATAAACAAACCAATTCGAAGTATACAACTGAAATAAGAGCAAGATTTCGCATTGGAGATTATGTAAGAATAACCAAGTATAAACATATATTTCAAAAAGGTTACGAAACCAACTGGAGTGATGAAATTTTTGTAATTTCATCGATAATTTACAGATCCCCTTTCGTTGTATATAGCATTAAAGACTTGCAAAATGAACCAATCGTTGGGACTTTCTATGAAAGAGAGTTACAGAAAGTAGAATATACCCCCACCCTAGAATATAAAATTGATAAAATAATACGTTCACGGTATTCGGGTCATAGAAAAGAGTTGTTAGTAAAGTGGAGAGGATATCCAGATAAATTTAATAGTTGGATAAAAGCGGCAAGCTTAAAAAAAATATGAGTGAAGAAAGTTTTTATTTAACGTTGCTCAGCAACAGCTCAATGACATATTTCTCAGAAAACACAACTACAAATTTTTCTACTAAGTTACCGAAAACTATTAAACTAGATGGAGCGTGGGTAGTGGGGGTGGTAGAATTTCAGTATCCATGTTCAATGTACACTGTTCAAGAGCGCCAAAATGTTGTACATATTGCAAAGACAACAAAAATTGTAATCCTGCAACCAACTATGAGAACACCAATCAAATTTTGAGCGCTTTAAATAAAAATCCAATGTTAATGGATACTATTAACTTTCGTTACGATGATGTATCAAAATTGGTATTAAGGAAAATTTTGAATAACAATGTTACTAGAATAACATTATCACCAACACTGGCACTGCAGTTAGGTTTCGCGCCAAAAACAAATTTTGTTACCACTGCCTTTGGAAAGTATCCGGTTAATTTGCATTTAGGTTTACCGTCTCAACTTTTTGTGTATTCAGATATAATCTCCCCTCAAATTGTAGGGGATGTAATGTCATCTCTATTGAGAATAATACCATTAGACCCAACTAAATATATTTATGGCTCATACAAAATGCACATTTTCTCACCAGCTCACTATATACCCGTAATGCGTAGAGAATTTGATACAATTGAAATAGATATAAGAACAAACACAGGTGAAAAGATACCATTTCAGTTTGGGATCTCATGTGTTAAACTTCATTTTAAACGTTTACAATGACCCATAATCACTACAAAACCGATTGTCCATATGAACATTACTACTCACATCAAGCAGGTTCGGGAGTAGGTGTAATTTACAAAGGTGTTCCATATCAACGTGGACATGGCATTGGAAGTTTTTTAGGTGGATTATTTAGATCTGTATTTCCTATTTTTAAAAGCGGTGCCAAGGCTATTGGAAAAGAAGCTTTTAACACAGGCGTTGGTCTCTTAACGGATATGATTAATTCCCGACCTATGAATGAATCTATAAAAACTCGTTTAAAAGAAGCTAGTTCAAATTTAAAAAGAAAGGCAGATCAAAAAGTTGATAGCTTGGTTGGTTCTGGGTATAAAAGTGTGAAACGAATTAAACGTTTGACCAGTTCATCGAGATCGTCGCGTAGGAAGGGTGAAAGAAAAACACGTAGAGTAAATAAAATTAAGGATATTTTTTCGAAGTGAAAAATGTCGTTTTTACATAATCATTCTTGCGAGTGTGTTAAGTCAGAATTAGATTTATTCGCTCTACCATCAACGCAAACAAGTATAGAAAGTGGACAATGGGTTCATTATAAACCTATATCATCTTTGTCTGATGATGGCCCTATTGAGTTTCAAGTGCCCGGTACTGGAGACGATTACATTGATTTATCTCACACATTAATCAGTATCAAAGCTAAAATTACGCAAACAGATGGCGGTGAAGCTGTTGATGTAGCACCAGTAAACAATTGGTTGCATTCACTATTCAGTCAATTAGACGTATATTTAAATCAAAAACTCGTGTCCCCACCCAATAATACTTATGCATATCGTGCTTACATAGAAAACTTGCTTAATTATGGCCCAGCAGCAAAACAATCACATCTCACCTGTGGATTGTGGTATGAAGATACCCCCGGGAAAATGGATTCAACCGATGATACAAATGAAGGTTTTCGTAAACGAAAAAATTTGGCTATAAACGAAATTGAAATGATTGGACATTTACATAGTGATATTTTTAATCAAGAAAAATTTTTAATTAATGGTGTTACATTAGGAGTGAAGTCGCTCACGTGAGGCTTTCAATCTTATGGCGACTAAAGCTGATGCGAAATTTAAAGTAACTATTAATGATGCATCTCTTATCATTCGTAGAGCTCGAATAAATCCAACTGTACTACTTGCTCACGAAAAGGTGTTGGCTTCTACTACAGCAAAGTATCCTATAACACGAGCTGAAGTTAAAGTTATAACGATCCCATGTGATGTACAGGGCAAAACTCTTGATAACATTTTCCTCGGTCAAGTGCCTAAAAGATGTATTGTCGGATTTGTTAACAATTCAGCTTTTAATGGAAATTTGACTAGCAATCCTTTTAACTTTGATAATTTTAAAATAAGCTCTTTTAGTTTGTATGTGGATGGCCAACAAGTTCCAACGAAAACTTTACAACCATCCTTTAATAACAATGTCTACACCACAACGTATCAGACACTATTCTCGGGAACCGGTATTCACTTTTTAAATGAAGGTAATTCAATATCAATTGAAAACTATGCACGAGAAAATTGTCTAATCAATTTAATGAGCCAGAACGCACCAATCCCTACTACTCTATGAAAATACACAAAATATTCCCTCAGAAATATCTGTCGAGCTTTTTTTGCAGTTTTTAATTCGCGGGGTAATCAATTTAATCCGCGGTTAATTAATTAATCAAAACCGCGACCCGCGAAAAAATCCGCGGAAAATTTTGATAAGGCGATCAATTTAATGAGCCAGAACGCACCAATCCCTACTACTCTATGAAAATACACAAAATATTCCCTCAGAAATATCTGTCGAGCTTTTTTTGCAGTTTTTAATTCGCGGGGTAATCAATTTAATCCGCGGTTAATTAATTAATCAAAACCGCGACCCGCGAAAAAATCCGCGGAAAAATTTGATAAGGCGATCAATTTAATGAGCCAGAACGCACCAATCCCTACTACTCGCTGCAATTAGTGATAAAGCAAGCAACATTTTCAAAACAGAAAATAAATATTTAAATAAAAAATATAGAAAAATTTCACCATAGTGAAATTGCAATAAGAAAATTGGGTGAATGAAAAAAACATGCGCACTCACTCAACATGCTCTAGTACAGGATGTTGATGTGAGATGGAATAGCACATACTTAATCTTGGAAAGGCTTTTAGAGCAGAAGAATGCAATCAATTTATATAGTGTAGAAAATGGTAAGATTGATATTATTGTCTCTCACGAGTGGGACATTATAAAGAATATTACAGTGGTTTTAAAATTCTTTTATGTAGCCACACTCTATCTTTTGATACTGCTTGTATTTCAATTATTATACCATTGTTATTTATTAAATAATAAACTACAAGTATGTTGTGAAACAGACAGGGAGCATCTAATAAGTGTGAAAAAATTGCTATACGAGTAATGAATAAAAAATATAATATTTTCTATTTTAAAAACGAATCCGTCTTTAATGGCTGCAACTATCTTAGACCCGAGAATTAAATCAAAATATTTAAATTCTCAAAAAGTTAATATCGCAATAAATGAAATTATAATTTTTTTAACCAACAGTGACCAGGTACCAGTGAGCCGCCACAAATGTTGCGTGTGTTTCAACAGAAATAAGGTTACCATTCACAAAAAGACAGCAAAAAAAAGGAAGCTTGTGGAACATACATGATAATATTCCTAATCAGCTAGAAACAAAATGAAAATCAAGTGAATAAATATTTCAAAGATTGCATCCACTTGTATTTATCGGAGCAATTACTAAAACGAAATGCCAACATATACTGCTATAGGAATAGTAGTCCTTTTCCTTCCATCAGAAAAATGGTGTTGAAGTATCTGTCTGGTGGAGCGCCACCAACCAGTGTTCCAAGTGAGCAGCTATTTAGTGCAGCTTCACAAATATGCGCAGATCGACGAAGTAATCTGCGCGGCGAAAATGTGGGTAAGCTACTTTTCTTAGCGTATAATATTAAACTTTTTAATTATGATTACTAATATGTGTATTATTTCTTCTTCTTTTTTATTAAGTTGTATTGAACTATTTTTGAGACTGATAATTACATAATACTTTAGTGGCAGTAATTGTTAAGAATATTATATTATTTATTTGTCAGTTCTATAATTAAATTCTTTTCTTTATTTCATGCAACAATTAATTAACCATTCGTTGCATCGTGAGGGGCCGTTCAAGTATTACGTAAGCAGTTTTTTTGCAATTATTGACCCCCCCCTCCCCCCTCCCCTATGTCATCAAAAATAAGCAATCCTCTTAATAATATTTCATTGAACAAGTCAAAAATAAGCAAACCCAAGATCCCCCCGCCCCCCTACAGTGCTTACGTAATACTTGAACGGTCCCTGATGGATATTTCTATAAAACCATTCGAAAGGAAAAAATGCACCCAAAACAGGCCTCTGGTCATGGTTTTTTGCCTCTGGCAACTTTTAAAAACATTTAAGAATGAAACGGAACGCACCTAATAAAAAAAAAGCAAACGTCAACTGTCACATGACAATCAAAATTTGGTCAAGGTTATGTTATGTGTTTTGTTCTAACGGTGCATATAATTATCAAGTTTTTTTATGGTTTTGTCCAAAGAAGTCGTACAAAATATTTACTATGCATAGAAATATGGTAAGTAATTCGGAAACTGCTATTATTTGTGAAAAAAACATGTAAAATATTACTAAAATAACGTCAAATGCAGTGTTGTCATCTGTGAAGTATGGAGAAATTTTGGTTCACATAATTCCAGTTTGTTTACCAATTTTTTTGTTCTTTCAGAATATTTTGACAGATAAAGCCATAGAAGAATATCTAACACAGCTGGAGGATGGTTAGCTGTCGGAAGACGGAATGGAGGCTGAAGATTCTGACGATGGTAACTTACCAGATCCTCACTATACAAGAGACGAACCTCTAAGTATATTAGATGATGTAAATGATGATGAAGACTGGCAGGAGGTTAATGAAAATGACCCTTCTCTTGTTGAAGAAATGGTGGAAGAACAAGAAAGCCAAAGCAGAGTTCCTTGTGGTGCTATTTTCAGCACATTATTGGACAAAAGAAAACTGATTTGGAAAAAGAGAAACATGGAATTTGATGAGGATAAAATTACATTCTTAGGCAGGTCAGTTTTTCCTTCAGAAATATCCCAGCTTAAAACTCCATACCAATGTTTGAAATATTTTTTGGATGATGATTTTATTCAGAAAATTGTTGATCAAACTAATTTATATGTCATGCAAAAAGATACCAACAGCAAAATAACTTATACTGCATTAGATATCAAGAAGTTTTTTGGGATATTATTATTCATGTCTGTGCAAAGATTTCCAAATACCAGATCATATTGGTCTCCTGCCTTTGGTTATGGTCCAGTTTTATCCACTATGCCAGTCAACAAATTTGAAAAAATGAAGCTCTCATTGCACTTTCAAAATAATGATGATCACAAACCTGTTGGCCATCCCAATCATGACATGTTATTTAAAATACGTCCAGTTATTGAGACCTCAGAGCAAAATTTTCTACTGTACCAATGGAGCAAAGATTATCAGTCGATGAGCAGATGTGTGCCACAAAAGTGGCTCATTTTTTGAAACAATATCTGCCTAATAAACCCCACAAATGGGGGTTTAAATTGTATGTACTGTGTGATTTATCAAGATATGCTCATACATTTGAATTGTATTCAGGACAGGAAAATACAGGAAGACCAGAAGGAGAGCCTGATATAGGAGCCACAGGGAATGTAGTCATTCTTTTGCTAAGAGGTGTGCCAAGATATCAAAATCACATAATTTACTTTGACAATTTTTACACATCATTGTCCCTGGTTCATTATTTAGCTAAGCAAGGAATTCTATCAGTGGGTACTGTACAACAAAATCGGATACCTAACTCAAAATTACCAGATAAAAGGGAGTTTATGAAAAAGTCTGTACCACGAGGAAGTCATGTCGAAAGAACATCTACATTTGATGGTGTTGATATGTCTTGTGTCACCTGGAAAGACAAGAAAATGGTGACACTTTTATCAACATATGTGGGGTCAACACCAGTATATAGTGTCACTAGGTATGACAGGGCAAAAAAGGAAAACGTTGAAATTCCATGTCCAAAAATTGTTTTAGAATACAACAAACATATGGGGGGGGAGTTGATTTAATGGACAGTTTTTTGGGGAGGTTCCATATTCCTTTGAGGTCGAAAAAATGGTATTTACGCATATTCTTTCATCTACTTGATCTTACAGTCATAAAAAAAATTCGAAATATACCAAAAAAGGATATGCTTTCCATGGGACAATTTCGTAATGAATTAGCTCAAGTTTTGTGCTCAATAGGATCCAACACAGAGGTCAGAAGAGGACGGTCTAGTTCCAGCTTTGTGAAAAATGAAATCCAGGCAAAAAAGAAGAGAGGACCTGCAGTTGTTCCTCCACCAAAAGACCTAAGAATGGATGGCAGTGACCATTGGCCACAAGTTGGCATTTCTCAGCGATGCAAATACCCATATTGTAAAGGCTATTCAACAATAAGCTGTATCAAATGTAAGGTTAACTTATGCCTGAACAAAAACAATAACTGTTTTGTTCATTTTCACCAAAATTGAAGGTATAAATGAAAGGTATTAGTGACTTAATTTATTATTTCAATTTTGTACTAAGCTCATATATTCATTCTGCATAATGATGGAAGTTTACATCAAACCATTTTTAATAAAAAAAAAAAACTTCTATAAATCAAAGATTTTTTAAATTATTTTTCCCATTACCTAGAGGTCTAATAACATGTGTATGTTTTTTTTTACAAAGAAATATTAAATTATGCAATGAAAGGTTAAGGCCAGTAGTGGTGCAGGTGCACAAGATGTGACTGTAAACATAGTTGTGGGTTTGATCCTCACTTGAGGAAACGAAATATTTTGTTTACTTTATATTTCTATTTCTTCACTCTGATGTCACGCAAAACGCGGCGTTTTCGGCGGCGAATTCGATGGAAAGTAGGAAATGGATTTTCTTAATGTGTGGAATACAGTGTGAAGCTGATTTTTTAAAAAAAATTGAATTATCTTTCTACATGTATAAAATATCAGTAGATTTTGACATATCATGGAAATTTTAGATCATTTTTAATAGTTTCAGTTTCGCCTGAAACTAAAATTAAAGCTGAAGGTTTGGTTTCGGTTTCGGCTGAAAACCTTGTTTCGGTTGGACACTATTTTTAACATACAGTATAAGTTGAAAATCATGTTTTTAAACATAAATTCACTAGAAGACTGGTTCAAGGGATATGAAAAAATGTAAAAAAATATATTAATCTCCACTTTTTTGTTTAAAAGCCATTGCAAACTTTAAAATAACAGTATCAAAAGGCAGTGTTTACATTACTAAACGCCAAACAATAATAACTGTTTTACAAAAAATTTCACAGATCTGAACCCGCCGAGACATGAATGTAATATGAAATTGAATGTTGTAAACAGATAGGATTCATTATGTAAAAGTTATAAATTAATGAGATTTGTTAAATAGAGGTAAATAATACTTTCTATTTATATTTTGCAAAGATTGAAATTTTTTTATACAAAGGTTTTGAACAATTGTATTTGTAATGTAAAGGTGTATTTTGTATTAGCTCTTAAGGGCAGTTTTAGGAGACTTAGAAAAATTCATTAAATCAAGGAAATCATTATATTGAGGATCATTACATTAAGGTTCTACTGTATATATAATATTCTTTATTGCATTCAACATAAAAAAAAAGAACATTTATCAGAAAAAAAAGTTAGCCTCGGTGGACATATCTCTTTAAGAGATTTCTTCCAGCTAACCTGTGGAAGTGGGTGAAAGTATATAGCGAGAAGACAAATATGCAATTTGAAAAAAGAGCGAATGTGATTCAAAAATTTTATAAAATAAAAAAAAATCACAACAATTATTATGAATACTTTAAATAAATACACGTAAATAAATAAATACATAAAATTATACACATATATATACATACACATACTTATACATACAGATAAATATAATATGATTGTATATAGTTAGATAAATATTTTTACAAAAAAATGTAAATAAAATTTTGTAAATAATAATTGATTTATGTACATAAAATTTGATGATCTTTTAAATGTGCCTAAATATCATGTTCTATAGCAAATTATTCAATCTGTCAGTACAAAGTAAGATCATCTATCTATCTAAGTAGGTAGGTAAATTCATACAATCTAATGTTATCCAATTCCTTATAGGGCTTACCCATCGTTCAGTAGAAAATAATTTACTTAAAAAGCTTTATCTTCTTATATATCTTTATGATCATGCATTTAAACTTTATCTTCTATATTTATGTCAATAATTTTAATTTAGAAGATAAAGTAGCAAATAAAGTACGTGAATCTCTTACCTCTGCATTCCATAATAATCAACACCGCAATATCCAAGCAGCATCGCCATCTTTTTTCTTTTAATCCTTTCAAAAGGTTTGTCACAAATTTTCTTCTCATCACTCTCGCCATTTTCCTTTTTATTATCTGGCTCCCATTGTCTTTTCAAACGTTTTTTATAACGTGTATAATTTTTACAGGCTAATATATCGGTTTTGTTTTGAACCGAGTCTTCATTTACTTCCATTGCTGTAACCGTTCTGATTTGAATACCTAAAATTATAATAAAGACTATTGAAGTAAGTGTAAAATTTATATCTTTAAAATTTATTTCCTAAAATACATAGTGGATCTTTTATTCTAATATCTACCGAGACAGAAGTACATTATCTGTTATGCCACCCAAAAAATTAAGTAAACATAACCAAAAAAATCTATTAAGCATGTGGATTTATAATTTTAGTACCTGATTTAAATATATTCGACGGTCGCGGTAGATTCTGCCTCAATGAACTAACTACTACTTGAAATAATCTAATAGACATACCCAAAAGTTATAATTTAATTGAATTTAAATGAAACAATGTATTTAACTTTAGAGAAACAGAACACTTAACAAAATCTTGCATGCGCCATCTTGCATGATGCATCCTAATATATACGTCAATTTTGAAATTGCAATTGTCAATGTCAAAGGGAATACAAAATACAGATAATTAAAGATAGATATATTTATATATAAATATTGTTTATATTAAAAACAAGTAAAAAATGTTATATTCATTTTAATCGATAAACAGAGTTTGGTCATGCTTCGATTTTGATTGCTAAAATACTACGCATCAAAACTTTTTAAGGAATAACAGTAATATATTGCATTTTAGATTTATAATTTAACGTAAGTATTATAAAAAACAGATATTTATAAACCTGTTTGTAAAATGTTTGCGTAACCTGTTTGCGTATGATACATTACGTTTTGTATACTGATAAATATTAATAAAGAAAAATCTGATTTAATCTCTTATACGTATATGTTATTAAATTTCTGCCGTGCATATGCATTTATTTGTTTTTAAATATCTTATCTTGTTTAGGGATCAATATTTAATAAATTGTGTAATTTACATGACCAAATAAGTAATGAAAAAATTTGGACACAAACCAATTAAATATAAAACAAGTAAACAAAATAATCTAAATCACCTTTGCGCATGTTCAATTCTGGCGCATGCTCCAGAATGAAATACATTAATAGTATTTGGGGCAAGGATTTTAAATCAGCATGGGTTGACGCAGTGTAGGAAAAATGAGAGGCGGAAGCTCTGAACGCTTGGTCGTGCGGTCTTCGCGCCGGAGGGGCGAAACGCGCGCTAAACTTACAAGATATATAACTGTGATGCTAGCAGCCCTACTTGGAGGAGGTGGATCAGCTCTTCTCTTCCTTGTTCCTCTTTACGCAGATCCTGCTTTGAGTGCACTAGCCGCTGATTTTGATCCTGTACCTGCTGAGTGCCTAACAGAGAGACGTGATGATAGACTCGGTTTAGACAACTGTACATGGGCATCATGTCGTGAAGGCTGTACTAGCGATGCGTACAAATGTATTCAGTTACATGTAAAATATAAAGCGCAGACTGAAGATTGGCGTCCTGCTGTCCTATATGTGAATATAAAAGGCTGTGGATATCCACCGGTGGTAAACTGTGAGAACTTTACATTAAGTTACGGGTATGTTGGCGCCAGATATCCCTGTTACTGGTCCAGGGCTGATACTGCTGTAGTTGTTCCAAGATGGTCTCGAGGAGAACAAGTTGCCACTGTTACCAGGACCCTGGCCATCCCTCTATTTTTGTCTGGCTGTGCTGGTATAGGCTTATGTGCTCTACACTGCGAGTGTAGACCTCGGCGACGACGACGTCCGCCGCGCAGGCCTCCACGCCTGCCGACCCTAACCCTCGATGACACAGCGGTGTACCGACTCGCCTAGAGCTGACATATCCAAGATATTTACTTTTACGTAGTGCACCAATCTACCAAAGTTCCAAAAATATCAGATCTCTTATTAATTTTAGATTTTAATTACAAATACTATCGAGTTGGATTTCTCGTGCAGATATATTTCAATATAATTATACTATATGAAGATTGTCTATATTAAGCAAAATGAAATAATAAATTATTATACATGTAAGGCGGTGTTTTATTTATGCTTGTAATTCTTATTATTTTTTTTGTTTGCGTATACCGCATATAGCAGTGAACCTAGTGTTAGAACACTTCGTATCCCGTGCGCCGTCCACTTTATAAGAATTGCATGTTGAGTGGTGGAACTCAACGGTGCACTTTATTTTGAAAATTTAATCTCCCGAACTGGAATCGAATTCACAACCGTAGCGTTAACAGTTAGGCGCTGTGCCGCTGCGCTGGGACGGCCACAGTTTTATAATATTTTATTTGTATATTTTTTATTTTTACTCTATTTTCAAAATTGAGAGGTGAGTGTTAGGGGTGTTAGGATATAAGTATGTGCCTGTGTAATATACTTAAATAGGTACTTAGACTATTTTCGCTATTACAGATAATTCATACTATATAAATTCAATTTAATTACCTATACTACTATACTATATACTAATATCACAAAGCTGAGGAGTGTGTTCATTCAATTAAACACGCTAATCTAAAGAATTGCTGCTTTGATTTGATTAGTTTATTTATGGGAAAGGCTATAAAATAATCAACGTCATATAATAGAGCTATTAAATCAGCTTCACGCTGTATCCCGCACACTGCAGAGTAGGCAGAGGGAAACTAATGTTAAGACACTCCGTTCCCCACATTCTGCCGAATTCTAGAGGCGTTGCGTGTTGAGTGGCAGAACTCAACGCCGCGCTTAGCCTCGACACCACAGCGAAGAAATGGAAATATAAATTTAAGTAATATTTCATCTCCTCGAGTGGGGATCGAACCCACAACCAGTCGATTTTTCAGTCACACTTCGTGCCGCTGCGCCACGACTGGCCACGTGTATATACGTAGAGCTATTATATGACGTTAATTATTTCAGTGTACCCGTTGTTCTTGCGGTCAGAGTTACTTTGGGCACTTAGAATGTGTCATTTGTTGTACTCAACTCTTACTTATACTTATCTCCTATTGACGACGTAGAAGATGCCTCATGTAAAGGTTTAAAAGTTTCACCACATTCAGTTACGCTTAAAAGTACTGTTATATTATACAAAATATTAATATAAATTGTAGCCTATGTGTTTTTTTTATGTACCTAAAGTAATAATTACGGTAAAGTTATGTGAAGTTCAGTAGCTTTTGCGTGAAAGTGGAACATACATCCATCCTCACAAACTTTTACATATTTTATTAGTCATATTAGTTGGATATCTAGAGTATTGTATCTATTCAAAAATTGTACAATAAAAAACTTGAAAGCTAAATTAAAATTCTCATTGTCATCAAGTTCATCTTGAATATTGAAAGTAGTCTCTTGAGATAATAAAAACGGGGGAATGTAGCAGCTGACCTTCACACAATTTCTTTTGTAACGAAATCGCTCTCACAAAAAGTTGACTTTATGCAGAAATGAACCATGAAGCCATTTAATAATTGCAATTTTTTTTTTACATTTTTAAACTTTCTGTCTTACTTAGAGATGTGACTTATCAGCTGACAGAAATTTTACCGTCGGGGTTCATGGAAATTCAATTGCCTATATAATATATTGGTATTTTCACAAGAAATAATAAAAAAGGATGCCAATGTTCCGAATGCAACTTCACCTGCTTGGGCTATATTATATACAATACGATAAGCGTACAGCCGTTGTCGATATCATTGTTGACGCAATCGTGTGTGGGTTGCGGGTTCGATTCAAACTCGAGGAGATTGGAATATTTAGTATTTTCATTTCTGTTTTCTATTTTCTTTCTGGTGATAAGGTACAGAGCAGCGTTAAGTTCCGCTACTCAACACACAATGCCTTAAAATTCGGAGGAAAATGGGAAACGAACGTATCTTATTAGGAGATGGAGTATCACTACGACCCTCACCCTACCCTGCTATATGCGGATATCCCTCATGTAGAGCGAAGCTACGAAAAAGATAAAAAATATATTAACATTAAATATTTAACTATACATGGATTCCAAAGTAGTTTCTACTAATGAACAGAGACTCTGTTTATTATTGGAAACTACGCTTGAATCCGTGGTATGGTTAACAAAAATAAAGGTGTACCTTATTGTAAATCGAACACACAAACGTCTTGTGCAACTAGTGAACCCCATCTTAGTCAGGGTGAGGTCAATCATTGTTTCCAAAGTAAAAAAATAAATTTAAGAGTATATTAATTTAGTGGACGTGGTAAATTTATTTTTGATGGGCATTCATTAAAAAAAAGTAAAATTTATAATTTACTTAAATTTATATTTTCTCTCGGGTGTCTAGGCAAAGCGCGGTGTTAAGTTTCTGCACTCATTACGCAATGCCTTCAAATTCAGGGGAAAGTAGGGAACAAAATGTCTTAGCACTAGGATTCCCCTATCTACCCTGCTGTGAGCGGGATACAGCATGAAGCTGATCTACGAAGTTTAAGCCACATAAGCAAATATTAAATATAGCTAGCTATATTTATATATATTTAATATATATAGCATTCTGCCTTGGTTCCCTTCAACATAAGCAGCTCAAAATATGAACTGCAATTTTCAATGGAGACATTTGCAAATTTTCCATTGGCCTTGACTGCTTATTGTTAAAGTTTTACTTACATACTAGTACTTTGCTCTAGCTTGACGTTGTAAAGTTGTTTTTTTACTATTAAAAACTGGTATAGGTAAATTTTGGATATTGCTAAATATTAGTATAAGGTCGTCGTGGCCAGTACCGTTTGATTGTAAGCTTTATTATTATGTGTGTATGTTCGATCCCTACACAGCGGAATTATTTTTATTTCCCTACTCCGATAGACAAAAGCGCCGCATTAAGTTCCGCTAATCAACAAGCAATTGGGCTGATTAAGGGGAATACAGCGTCTTTGCAATATGTTTCCCCTGCTTATCCTGCTTTATCCGGGAAAAAGTTTGAAGCTGAAAAAATAAAGAACTAAGTATTAGGGCGGCCAATTTTATCAAATTGTTAAATCACAATTAAATTTTGTTAAGTCTTATACACGACTTTGCTATATTATATAGCTGCTTATTGCATTTTTTTTAATCTCTAGCAAGTACCTATCACAAGTAAGATTACTGCGTATTTTGTCTATTTATTTACCTTTCAAATATATCAACAGTCCTGTTTTCTACTTAGTAGGGTAGTTTTATAATTACATACACGTTAAAAGGCAACCAACAAGTTCCCCCATCATCATTAAAGTTACCATATGCTATCCAATTATAAAGCACATAAATACAAGTAATTGGTTAACACAAGGGCCTAAGATCCCATTGCTTAAATCTGCAGATGTCTATTTTTTTCATGAAACCTATGTTTAAGAATGATATATGATAGTAGAATAGATAACACTTGGGTTGCCTAAAAGAATCCTGCCGCAATCATATTTAAATAAATTTATGGTAGTGCGTTTTTTGGAGAAAATTTAACTTATTTTTTTATATGAATCCCACATCATTTGAGAGAAAATCGCATAAGGAATTGGAAAAACAATGGCTGCCAGCTCTCAGTCTGCCACAAGCCCAGGGTTGCCTGGTTTAAACAAGTCACTTAATGTTAATAATTTGCATTCATTCGTTTTTTTAATGAATTATATATCAAATTAAATTATATTTTTTTAATTATATTTTTCTTCTCAACACTATAAAATATGGTTGCCTGGAAAATAATTGCCGCAAGCCATCATTTGAAATATTTTATTCCGGTTCCGGTTGACTACGAGAATGCGCGGTCTGCCTTAGGTTTTAAAGAAAAACATTATGTAATAGAAGGTCAATCTTAAAATCAATGTTTATTCTAACTGTTCACGTGTTAAATGATTATTTTAATTATATTAAGTACATACAGAAAACTTTTTAAAGATATAAATTATCTAATTAAATAAATGTTTACAAATACCGATCTACTATAAGGTATTAATTACTTCATGTTTCCTTAATATAATGAAGATTGACAATTATTGTGGATATATTTTTTAATTAATTAAGAAAATATGGAAAATTACATATCAATAAACTCTTTGTCTTCGTCGTCTGCTCGTTTGTTTTGCCAACGGTTACAGCAATCTTTATTATCTAATTAAATAAATGTTTACAAATACCGATCTACTATAAGGTATTAATTACTTCATGTTTCCTTAATATAATGAAGATTGACAATTATTGTGGATATATTTTTTAATTAATTAAGAAAATATGGAAAATTACATATCAATAAACTCTCTCTGTCTTCGTCGTCTGCTCGTTTGTTTTGCCAACGGTTACAGCAATCTTTTTTTCTTACGCTATGCATTCGCATATATAGTAGTATAATTTTTATTAAAAAACAGATCCTTGGAGATTTAAGCACTGGGATATCTCGACCTATAATGGTTGGTTATGGGTTCGGTCGCAGAATATTCAAAAATTGGGCTATAAGTGAAGAACGAAACCCTATTTTACTTTATTCTCCATAAAAGCGTTCCCTGACTTACTTTAAGGGCGAGGACATAAATAATAACATTCAACAGCATTAGAATGTAACCCCAAATATCGTGTGCAATTTTAATTAGTGTGAAAATTAAAATAAAAAACAATGGATATTTAATTAATAT
Organism: Heliconius himera; assembly: GCA_021202915.1. Classification (NCBI taxonomy): domain Eukaryota; kingdom Metazoa; phylum Arthropoda; class Insecta; order Lepidoptera; family Nymphalidae; genus Heliconius; species Heliconius himera. The sequence goes on along the minus strand of JAJHJA010000020.1, from coordinate 634,152 downwards.
TTTATTCTGAGTAAGTATAAAAGTATGCTCTATTAACCATCTATTATAACGCACCTCGCTATTTACTAACCTTCAGTCTTCGTACTACGTTTTAAGCCATCAGAGAAAAAGAAATAAAAAAAGTAAAATGAAATAACTAAAACAAAAAAAATGCTTAAAATAGTTAATTTTTTTTAGACAGACAAGTAACTTTCAAAGAAAAAAAGCATGATATTTAATTTTGACATTTAGTTTGGCTCAAAAACATTAGGCATTCGCAATTTCAAATAATTTGAATTTATAAATCTATAATTTTTTGTTAAGACTTGATTATCGTTTACTATATAGTATTTAAAGTTGACAAAATAAAATGCAAAATAAGATTTTTTTTTTAATTAAAGGTTGCCCAAAGAAAAAAATAAAACTAAAATATAAAAAAGTCTCATTTTTACTTGTATGTAGAGAAATATTGTAGGAGAATACATTTTTTCTGCTATTCAAGTAGTTACATACATTACAATAAACCTCGGAAGCACTTTTTCACAAACTATGTACAGCCAACAAAAAACAGCTTTCAATTAAACATGCATATATGTATTTACGTATATAAAAAATATTATTCGAAAATTATGAAGCTGACTTTTTTTGTTGACTTTACCTAAGAACGAGCTTTACAAAATCGAGTACAGATATAAAAAAAACGCAGATCAATATTTTTTTAACAATTTAACAATGGTAACTTTAACATTAAATAAAAGGTTAATAGATTAAAAATTATCCATTCATTTTGTGGTATTATGCAAATTTTATTACCACAAAGTAACAATTATGAAAAGGAATCAATTCAAAGATAAATGCGTTCTAACAAAAATATTTTCAACCATCATCTGTTGCTTGTGAAAAATAAATAAAAAAAAAAACAAACTCTTCACAACCTGTTCGCAATCAAAACCCTTAGAAAAATAAATAAAATGTGTTTTTTTTTACAAAACAAATTAGCTAAATTTTGTACCACACTAATTGGATTACATGTTGCCATTATTGAAAAAAAAAAACAATTATTTTATAAGCTATTAAATGAAGAAATATTAACTTAAAAGTTTTTTTTTATATATTATGGCCTTATCGATCCTTTTAGCGTGATACTTACATATAAGAAATTAAACTAGAGAACACTAAGGTGACTTTTTAATATACATTACTTAAAATTGCTGATTTTTTTTTTTACTTAAAGTGGCTGTGCAATTATTATTCATCCAAGTAGGGAATATACATTTTTTTAATAACTTAAATAAGTATACAAGCAAAAAATCACCTTAGTTTAAGAGAGTATTCTAGAATATTCCAGATTATATAATATTTTTTATTAACGATAAGAAAAAAAAGATATTGCTTTGGCAATCCTCTTTACTTCACACTCAATTGTATATCAATCGACGAGCCTAATATAACAATACAGTAAAACTCGACCTTTGAATATATTACGGGGGTTCGATTATTGACACTCATAATAGACAAAAGACGAATACTTGCGACTTCACCCGCTATAACTACAGAATTAATTATATAGTAATCTGAAATACTATCTTGTTCTAATAACATTATCATTTGGAAGACAGTATCCAAAAATTGCCAATTTTGTCAAATCAAATACTTTATATTAATATAACTTTTTTATTTATCAATTGATTTAATAAAACAAACACTAATTATTAAGGGATAATTTCTCAAAATAGAATAGTCAAAAATGCATTTAAATTTAATAAAACCATTTCTGATATAGGCATGCACAAACATATAGACAAATAGACAAAAAAAATCACTGCTTTGGGTACTGTTTACTGTTGCATTCAAAATAATAAATTTATACTTATTTAGAAAAACGTATAAAAATTTTAACGTAGTAAATTTTAACCGACCAGGAGGCGCGGGATCGATTTTAAAAATGGGATTTTCACATAAGAACTTTCATTATATTAGATTTATTTTACAACCGATATTGTTCTATAATTTCAATTATGAAAAAGACTAAAAACTTTGACAAATTAATTAGTTTTAGGAAACAAATTTCACATGCACTAGCCACTCCAAATATAAGTTCAATAAAAAAAATTAAATTAAATTAGCTTCACGCTGTATCCCGCACACAGCAGGGTAGGCAGAGGGAACCTAGAGTTAAGACACTCCGTTCCCCACTTTCTGCCGTATTCTGGAGGCATTGCGTGATGAGTGGCAGAACTCAACGCCGCGCTTAACCTCGACACCAGAGCAAAGAAATGGAAATATAAATTTAAGTAAATATTTCATCTCCTCGAGTGGGGATCGAACCCACAACCAGTCGGTTTTGCAGTCACACCTCGTGCCGTTGCGCCACGACCGGCCTCGGGAAGTTCAATAAAAAATATATTTAATTATTGATAATAATTTTAAAAAGTATGAATTTATTTTCTCTGTGATAAGATAATCACAAAAAATCAATGTTAGAATTTAAATCGATAACAAAAAATCGATGAATCCCCATTATGAGTGTCAAAAAAATCGATATAATTATAATATTTTTAATCTATCACCGGCTATTCGGGCCTATGTTTAAGCATTATATATATTCTGTACGCATCTTAAGTAATACCTATGTAAGTACACTTTCAACATCTAAATGCTTTACTACATGTTATTATTAGAATTATTTATGTGTTGCAAATATTTAATCAGTTCTTTTTATTTGATAAATTGTCAAGTTGAAGTGAAATTTTATTATAAACATATTAAAATGTTTTTTAATTTTCTTGTATGTACATATGATAAAAAAATATTATTTCGTCAGCAACCCAGATGAGCCGTAGTCAGAAAAATAACTTTGAATGGGTGTTTTTAAATATAACCAACTCTTTAATAATAATCAATATAATAAAGTATCAAGTGATATTAACATAATACAAGAAAAGAAAGAAAAAAATATGATCTTTTTTAGGAAACATACAAAGTTAACATATTTTTAAAAAGACAACTGATTGAAAATTTACAGCATTTCATATTTATTAATTAGGGCAGTATCGGGGATTATTGTTTAAATTCGTATAACTGTGTATAACGCATACATACATTACAACAGATAGATAGGTTAAAAAAATATCCCGTTTACATTACGTCGTATTGATTTTACTAGATATAAAATATAAAATTGTATGAAATAGTGTTTTGTTCGATCCCCACTCACAAGGAATGATGAATTATGATTAATTATTTCTTTATTCTTTTTTCCAATACGCAATAATGTAAACAGGTTAAACACCGACGAACAGACACCAATGAAACATCCTTTTTATTTACACATTTACATAACAATTACCGTAACTGGGCGTTTTAAAGCTCTCGAAAATTGGTGTTTATTCCTCGATGTTATGATGTACATCAGATTGACAACCTCTTTTTGTCGTAAAATAAAAATAAATCTTGGTTGTTTAGAAAAAAAATAAAAACAGTAACAAAATAATAGTAATACTTTAAACAATACAAATGAAATGGAAAACAAAAAGAAACATTTTACAATTAAAAAACAAAGGGTTGTCAACCCAAAATCAATTAATTGGTTACTATCTAAATACTAATTTTTAAATACGTATAAAATGAAAACGACCATTATAAGTCTTTTTTAATATTTAGGTGAAACTAAGCTGTATCTTTTGACATTTGCAATAATTCAGCATTTTATTTATTTATTTGTTTTATATGAAAATATATAATTTTATGTGTTTTTGTACTATTTCTTTAATTTTCACCTGTGTTTTTTTTATTTTATTATGTGGTATAACTGTATAAATTTAAATTTTTTAATCATTACACAAATGGAATGTTTAGCTTTATTTTTTTATTTATATTAAATATATATTAAAAGATATCTACATACATTCTGCACTTATTGAGTAAAAGCTAGGCTATTTTAATAATTTTATTTCCAATCCTTTAATAATAATCTGTTTTCAATAAGTACGTTAAGCTAATCGACAAAACAACCTGTGAAACAAACCGAATTATTGCGAAACATCGATACACACAATCGATTCCTACAAAAAATCGATTCACATTAAATACAATCAAAGAACAACTTGAGACATTTGGTTGGCTAATCGATATCTCTTTCTATCTAATTCTACATTACCATCCAAGGGTCGTTTCACAGCCATACTAGTTGATGGTACGGAATTCATAGCTTCGATTAACCGTGTCGACTTACAATATTGTTTTTGTCCAGGAATATATTGATTTAGGATGTTTTCGTCGAAATTAATTGTAAAATCGGACCTTACGGGGTACGATACGGTGGCGGGACGGGTACGACACGACATGTCTTGACGGCATGTGTCATATCCGGGGGAATTACCTGGTGTGGTTGTAGGGGAAGTCCTGGCGCTACTGTAACCTTGGTCAACTTCGGTTTCAGAGTCACGCGATTTCAGGATTTGCATCATTCTGTGAAAAAACGATTTTTTTTTAGTTCTATTTCTGTGTTTTGTTTTTTTGTAAGTATGTGTATGTTATGTCAGTTTTCGCTTCTTTGTTATAACCATAGAGAAAGGATTTCAACCTTGCGGGAAATCAACTTTCTGACTTTTCGGCCTTTTTTTTCATCATTATATATTTTTAAAGTTTTTGCATAATTTAAGCTTTTTACTCGTAAAAAAATGACAAATGATAAACATTTGTAATTTTTTTTAACGTCGCTGTGGCGGAGCCGCAGTGAGTTTAATAGTAGGCGCGACGATTGTGCATGATGGTCTCGTGGGCCGTACCTCATGAGCAGCCTGGCGACGGGCGCGACGGCGGCGGGCGCGCGCCCGGCCGCGGCCGCCAGCCACGCGGGCCACGCCGCCAGCCCCAGCTCGGCGCGCGCGCACGCCACGCACGCGCAGCCCACCTCCACGCTGTCGATCACCTTGAGGCGCACGTCTGCAACCGAACAAACCATCATATAGAAAAAACCTGAGAGCACTAAGTCTAAGAAGAATTATATGACGTTCATAAAAAGAATACATGTAGTGTTTTTTTTTGAACGTCAAATAATTTACCACCAGTTCACTAAAATTAGTCTCTCTTGCCAATCGATACTACCAAGCTAAGTAACTAATCTTTGTCTAGAGAAAAAGGAAAGATTTTGTAACAACAATATGAGAATCTGAAAGTAGTCCAAACTACGTCAGTAAAGTTTTAAAAATGTGTAAACATTTTAAATTCACACATAGTCACATTCATACGTGTCACACATGATCATCAGTTGGGGTGATCATTTACCATCATCACCATGACCTGTACATAAATTTGCGCTGTGTTTTCCATTAAAAAGAAAACACTTTAAAGGTGTCTCTAAAGCTTGGATTCTGATCTATCTCTCTCTCATATTTTTTTCTTTTCATTAGACAGTTAAAGGGACTTTTTATGTCTAAGTTAAAACCTAAACGTAAAAATCTCACACCATATCTCCCACACATAGCAGGGTTGACAATGGCAACTTGGGGATCTAGTCTACAATACTCCGTTTCCTATTTTTCGCCGAATTCTTGAGGGATTGAACTTTTGATTGAGGTATTGAATGGCGGAACTCATTGGCGGAACTTTTTGTCGTTACCAGAGTGACAAAATGAAAAGATTATTATTTCATCTCCTCAAGTGGGGATTAAGCCCACATTATAGTTATTAGGAGTTTCTAACCCATGCGATTTCTAACCAAATCAAAAACAAAATGAATCATACAAGTAAATTCTTAATGCACACACTCCACTTACCCGACAAAGTCAAATCCAAATACGCCTCCAATAGTTTAGCACCGTCTCTTCTAAACCTCCTTACAAATTTTGGATGCCTTGTAGTCAAATCACTATCGGTCACTACATATTGCGCCAATAAAGCCGCAAATGTCACTGGGGTTGGTGTCAAAAGTCTCCACCTGACATGCTGGCCAACCATCCACTCTAATTGTCTGAATGTTTTACCGCAGAGTTGTACACCAGATATCTTTGATAACGTCTTTAGGGTTGGTGCTCGGCTTAACTTTTCCTCGCTTTTTGCTGAAATGTTATAATTTTTATATTAATTAGAAAATTGGAGATTTTTTAGTTTTACAGTTTATTCCGCCAATATCAGGACAGACAGAGAAAACTTAGCGTCAAAACACTCGGTCTACTGCATTCTGCCGAAATTCAGGACATTGTGTCTTGTCAGAGCAGGAAAAGGAAAATAATTAGTTCTCTCTATAGATACAACCATTACATTTACAGCCAGACATTTTCCCATTATGATAGAAACGGACTCAGTAATTTTTATTTTAGCTATATGAACTTGGATTTTGTTTTTTTTTGAGGCCAGTCGTGCCCCAGAAGCACAATCTTGTGACTGTAAACGCGACTGGTTGAGGGCTCGATCCCCACTCGAAGAAATGAAATATTTATATAAATTTATGTTTTCATTTCTCCGCTCTGGTATTGAGGCAAAGCGCGGCGTTAAGTTCCGCCATTCAACTTGTAATGCCCTCTGAATTTGGTGGGAAGTGAGGAACGGAGTACCTTAACACCAGGTTCTCTCTGCCTACCCTGCTGTGTGCGGGAAAAAGCGTGACACAGATCTGATCTAATTTTTAATAATTACAACATATTGTTGTCTTTCTCTCATCTATTCATAGAAAAGCTTAAGCAATTTCATGATAAATCGTTAAATGTCTGCTTTCCACAAATTTAAAACTATTAAAAGTTATTTTTTTTAGGAAACCAAGCAGAAATTACAAAAGAACTACTTACCAGCCAAACTAAGACAAGCTAAAGCGACATGCGTAAGCCTATCCGCTCTCAGCCTATGCGCGTCCATAAATAAGTCCAACTGATGCACCGCCGTGTGTAAAGTAGCTATGGTTAGCCCCATTTTTTTCGTCACATCTCTAAGTTGTTGGACTAAAGAGCCACGGAACTCCAACTGTTGAAAGAACATTTTGTTTAAGAACTTCAATTTATATCATTTTTACGTCGCGATTTAATTAATAGGATTAGGAAAAGGCGTGTGTAAAGTGGCTCCGGTGAGCTTTTTTGGATAGTTTCCAATGTTTGGATATCGTCTTTAAAATTATAATCTCATTAGAACACGAAAATAATTCAGATTTGTAAATAAATAATAGTATAGTTCAACACCGCGAGCAGTGACCCGCTCGGCCTTAAAATTATCGCAACAAAATCAAAATAGGAACTAAAATTGAAATAACACTATCATTAACAAAATGGATTATCTCAGTGACTGTCGGCAGCACAGTTGTGGGTTTAATTCTCACTCAGGTAGGAAGAGTGGAAATCGAACCCACAAATGTCGCCTTTACAGACAAATGGTATGCTGCTGCACTACTATGACTAATATACATTTAATAATATTAAGCTGTCATGATGCAATATTACAAGTGGTATTAATGTTTGGTACTGATTGCATCAGATTTTCACAATGATTGATGAAATTGCAACAAATTATTTGAAATTGCGCTAATCAGGCTCATTTGTACATATTACACTGTATTTAATTTCTGAAAGTAGCTTCAAATTCAGTATGTATGGTATCTATACAATAAAAGTGATGCAACTCTTAAAAATCAGTTTGTTGTTATAATTTAACATAGACCCAAAAGTTTCTCATTATTTTATTGTTTTTTTTTTTTAAATTAAAAGTTATGGAGAAAAGTCACTTTCTTCGTTTTGAAACAATAGGAACTTTTACATGATGTCTCAGGTGAAGTGCATGGGTTTTTTTTTTACTTTTAATTACTTCATTATTTACTAGTCATTTGCCTACGGTCTCTCAATTATGGACATCATAGTATTTAACATTTTTAGTAAAAACCCACAAAAATATGTATCTATTTTGAGATATTACACAATGTAAATGTAATTCGTATTTCACTGATAATATTTAAATATTTTGGAATACACAACAAAGGAATGATTCATAAACAGTTCGTAAATATTAAAAAAAGTACATGTAGTTAATATTCAAAAGTATTCATAACACTTTTTTTTAGTATGAGTCATATTAATAAAATATATTGTTTATTATTTACTGCTTTGTTTGATGTTGCTTCACATGTAGTGCATTATAATTGCAAGAAGAGAAAAATAAATATAACAAGAAATTTTCAATTTAAACCTCTTAATTGAGTTTTTCAATTGTTTCTGTGATTAGAATGTAGCATAAAAGTCTTAGGTCATTATTTCATTTATTTTTATAACATTACTTAAGATATAATGGACTTTGTCATATTAAAAAATACTGTAATTTAGTATATGTTTAATACATCCAATTTAATTAATTTTATTCATATCATTGCCATGTTGTTATTTGTAAGCACCCACATTATACTTAAACTATTTAATAAAAAAATAAAAATTAAAGTAAAAATGTATAATATAACTTCTCACAAAAGTTATTTAATTTTTTTATTATTATGAATTATAGTAAACTAAAGCTTACTCATTGTTTTCATAAATAGTCCCAATTTCTAAAAGATTCTCAACATTGCATCATTGGTTTTAGTCCCATTAAAAGAGTCCAATTTATTTTAACGAATACAGATAACATATTTTAATCATTTTTTTTACCTGTGGTGATTGGAGATGGATGATGGGTTTTTCGGCCTCTTGTTCCAGCAAACTTTTCCATATGTCCTCACGATACTCACAGTGGTACTCATTGTCAGGGTCAGTGAAGGGCTAGAAGAGAATATAAATTGAATTATTTCAAAGATTCTTTTGACATTACTATAAAGACTCTGTTAAAATTATGAATATTAAAAAAACTATAATCTTTTCAGTTATTTTTTTAATGTAAATCAACATGAAATAATAGAAAATATGATTGTTTGTTAATATTATTACATATAATGATTTAAATGTATTGTATACAAGTAAACAAGTATCTAAGTAGTCTTTTAATCACTTGTTATAGATAAATAAGATAATAAAAAATTCCAATGTCAAAAAACATAATTGTACACTATTAGTGACAATTTATTGTCAAAATACCCAATTTTTTTTATTTGAAAAAATATTACTTTCTATTTAATTATTTATTTTTTTCAATCATCTATAAAAACTCGAGCACTATTCAAGGTTAATAATGCACAATCTGGACAATGTAACAATTATCTACGCTCAAGCACTTTGTTCCTCCTTCCGCGTGGTAATTAAAAGATTATAAAACCTAAACATAACCACCTTAATTCAAGAATTTAATAAAAATCTTCTATATAAAATAATTAAGCATGAATTTCATAAATCACATTGTCAAACTTACATTCGATTCATACTTCGGCTCTGTAACATCTTGTTTGACCGCGTTTTCACCAGGCACGGTATTCCGTACGCTGGATAGGTTTAATTTAGACATGTTCAAGGATTCCATCTTCTAAATGCAACTGTACTGATAAAAATACAATTACTCAAAAAAGATTCGTAACACGTATACCATATATGACATTCACCACGTGGAAACAAACGTCAAATTAAATATAAAATATCACAGCTTGACCGAAGATAGGGGGTAATTTCTTTAATTTTCTTTATTTGGCATAATGCTACAGTACTCTGAAGCACATGTAACATATGGGCGAGCTTCTAAAACAGTCATGTTGCGTTTATCGAGACATTCTAGACACTGCAAGGAAACGTGACGCATTCCCGAGAGCGTAAGAATTCCTAATGAGTTTGACAATGACGTTACGTCAGTTTTATTAAAAGAATTGTAGCGACGTTCATTCGGAAACTAAGGCAATTTAATCTTTAAATTTAGTTATAAAGTATTATAATAATATGTTAATTAATAAATATCTATACCTAAATTGTTGTTTTTTTATATATGAAATGTTAAATTTATCAATTGTTTTGTGGTTTAAAATATGTTCAATATTTGTTATTATCAAATATAATATGGTATTAAAAATAAGTATATCATAAAATTTTATAGTTTTGGATTGTATTTTTGTTTTTAAAGAATTTAATAAGCATTTAAAAAAAATACATTTTATATTTTAATGTGTAATAATAAGCTGGCAAGACTAGAAATATTTATGTATGTCCATATATGGACATATGATTTTATTGTCAATAGTGTTGTGCAGTACTAATTCTGATCTCACAAATTAATCGATATATGTCTGTTTGTTGTTGATACAGTAAATGTTTTTTGATTTATATGTTTTGTATATATATTTATAAATTATAATGTAAGATACAGTTAAAATGTTATTAAAAAAACTTTCTGTTATTCAATAAATCAAGACTACCCAGTTTTTACCTGAATTTGAGATGTTATGTTGTAGAATTCATCGTCGCACTTTGTCTATCAAAGCGGGGAAATAAAAATATGAATATAGAAATCTTTACTCTGAATGGGAATCGAAACCATAACCATAACATATTCAGTCAGCTTCTCAACTACATCAAGATGATTTCATCTAAAAAGTACAACTGGAAAAAAAATAGAAAATAAAATAGGAAATTATCCATACATCTGTAATGATATCATAGATCCTTGCGTTAAGCATAGACTCGAAGATTTTCTAGTAATAAATATAATAAATAATAATGATGAATTAATATAATAATTGAAAATATTATATTTATTAGGTAGAAATCTTTAAATATTTTGTAAAATACAATGTAAATAAAAAATATGTATCATTTCTCTGTTTATAATACAAAGTGAAAGTGGCTATATGAAAAATAATAATAATAATATGTATGTCTGTTCTTGAAAATAGCTGTGCTTTGCTCAACTGGGGTCGGACCAACAATACTGACAGGTATATTGTTGCCAATAGATCTGATATAGTATTAGTAGTTGACGTTACTATCCCACATGATGACGATCTCATGAAGGTCGAAAAAGAAAAAATATCTAAATATTTGGACTTAGCCCATGAAATTACCGCCATTTGGGATATCAATGTGACTATCATTGTGCCAATAGTGGTTACAGTTAACGGTTTAATAGCGAAAAACCTCGACTAATATCTTAAAGCCGTTTTACTAGAGACGGCGTGTATTGTGAGGAGGTTCCTCAGTTTGGAGCCATAGCCACCGATGACTTGGACCCTTATCCTGACCTCGGAAGAGTTTTTTTTTAATATTTTTAAATGTATTTTTTTATAACAATTTATATTTAAAAATGTAAAATTTATTTCTCTTATGTAATAAAGTATATATTATAATTAAATGCAAATATTTTTACGTTTCATTATATATTTATTTTTACTTTTATGGCTAATATTTATAAAAAATATATTCTTAATTACCTATTCAATCTACATATTATTAGAGTTCTAGTCGATATGTATAATAATGACTCATTCGATTCTTATTTCTAAAGTGCCATTTGGCACATCACTGCTAGTAACGTCACGTCATTTTTTGGGAGGCTATGGAAAGTAGCGGCTGATTTTGTTTTCCTATTTAATCTGAAAAGTACTGATTATAACTTATTTATATAAATATCTTTATATCTAATAGTTGTAGATATTTTATAATAATGTCTTATTCTAACAGTAAGTGTTTTTTATTGTAATAAATAGGAGGCATGGTGCGGTGAACCGAAACTGTTTTTCAATTGATAATTTTTGTCAGTTTAATGAATCATAAGTGAATTGATATATATTTCCGCAGAGTATACGTTTGCGGCATTACCGAGGACCCAGAGGGGTACCCCTTTAGTCTTGGGAGGTGATCCCAAAGGCAAGAATTTCTTATACACCAATGGGAATTCTGTTATTATAAGAGATATAGAAAACCCAGCGATTTCTGATGTGTATACCGAACACTCTTGTCAAGTGAATGTCGCTAAGTATTCGCCGAGCGGATTTTATATTGCGTCTGGAGGTAAGTCATATTATTATCCACACTTTTGAAAATTGCAGTTAACCTTGACTCACATAAATAAATATGTTTGCAAATTCGTTTCGTTTATACTTTATGTTGTAATAATAATGTTTAAAACATAAATGGTATATGTACTTGGTTTCCTTTAAATATATAAGCATCTTTTTACTGTGTATGTAGTAAATTTGTTATCAAATAAATTTTTGAAGGGCAACCTTAGTCCCTTTTTCCACCAAATCACTTCAAGCTTACCACCTCTTTTTATAACATAAGGCTTTATACCACATACAGTAGTGTAGGCAAAGAGAATTTAATATAGACACTCTGTTCTCCATTTCCCTCATAAATTCTAGATATTGCATGTTGACAGAGTTCAATATAGCTTTTGTTTTATCAAAATGACAAAATGAAAAAATACATTTCTGCAAATAAGTAATTGAACCTACAACCTTTACATTTATAGTGAATTTTTTATTTTTTTATTTTAATTCTAACGAGGCAAAGATGTTTAATTTTGCCACTCATCATACAATGACTTCCCAATTTGGTCTTAATGGGAACGGAGTGTCTTTACACTTGTTACCCAGGCTCCCTAGTTCCCCCCTACATTGCTAAGTGTGGATTTGACATTTTGAAACTAAAAAAATTAAACTTTACCTTTGTTTTATAAATTTATACCATATAAAAATATATGTGTATATGAATCACCTTTTTATCATATTATCAATATTACCTTATAAGTACACATTGAGTAAATAACACTGTCTTGAGAAGATGTTGCCATATTTGTTAGTGCTGCCATTTTGATTATTTCTTGTTGTTATATAATTTTTTTTAAAAGTCAAGAGCATATATTGAGAATTGTTAGTTTTAAACCTAGAAGAAATTTAAAAATTTTGATGTTACTATATGTATTGTATGTTGTATAAAATTTACATATCTTCATATAATTTTATTCTTCAAATTATGTCTAACTATAAATCTTTTGTAGTGCAGTAGGTCAGCATCTTAAAGATTGCAATCATAATTTCTGTAGTTATGATATTAACTTTGGGGGAATCATTTTTTTCCCTACCCGACAGACAAAATATGGTGTTGGGTTCCATCATAACTTTTAACATATTTCTTGAAAATAGAAAATAAAAAATAGTCTGACACTGAAAAAAAAACTTATTTTATATGTTTGTTACTTAACTTTATATGTTTGTTTACACAAAAATTTAATGATAAATTAATTATCTTATCATACTGCCATTATCTGGTAAGTTATCTGCAAAGCTGATTTTCTATAAACATTATAAATTACGAAATTTATTATATAGTTATTTTGTAACATACATTCAAAGTCAAAGTTAAATATCACTAATATTATATATTTGGTTAATGACCCATTAATAAAACACACTTTAATTTTATTATTAAATCAAAATTTAAATCAGCTTTACACTGTATCCCGCACACAGCAGGGTAGGTAGAGGGCACCTAGTGTTAAGACACTCCGTTCCCCACTTTCTGCCGAATTCTGGAGGCATTGCGTGTTGAGTGGCAGAACTCAACGCCGCGCTTTGCCTCGACACCAGAGCAAAGAAAATGGAAATATAAATTTAAGTAAATATTTCATCTCCTCGAGTGGGGATCGAACCCACAACCAGTCGGTTTTAGAGTCACACTTTGTGCCCCTGCGCCACGACTGGCCTCGATACTAATACGCTTTTACTCGTGTTTTGTATGTTTATAACGAAAATTTTGAACATGATTCTGACCGACTTTGAAACATCGAATTACTTTGAAAATTCGCATACTTACTTACCGGACTGATGATTAATATGAAAAAAAAAAACAATCAAGCGCAAGCTGAAATATCGAGGAGTCCAAAAACGTAAAAATCATACGAAATATACAATAAAATATATGATCGACCTTTCCACAGTCACCGCTCGTTTTGGCCGCAAATTGTAAAATAATCTGTAAGTGCCGTATCGGTTCAATCAATAATACCGTAGAGTCCATAGATCTGTATCGATGTTGTTAGTTATATTTAGTTTTCACGCCATATTTATTACGGTTTGTAAACTGCTCTTCTCTTGGTAGATGAATTTGAATTAATTTTGTGAATTTTCTTTTAGTTTTCTGCTTAAAATTATGAGTTTGAGTTTATTTAAAAACGTACAAAATTTAAATAAAAATACATAGTACCTATATAGATTGTTGGGGCCGTTGGCTTGAGTAGATAAAGTGTGGTGTTAATTTCCGCTGCCCTAATTCGAATTCGAGACGTTTTGTGATGAGTGCAGGAACTCAGCGTCTCTCGATGCAGAGCGGTGAAATGTAAAAAAAATCACTACCCGAAGCGGAGCTCGAACCCATAGGCCATCGCGCTTTAAGACTCATTGAACCACTATGACCTTTGGATAGATTTTTAAATTTTCTTATAAAATTAACTGAGTTCCAAAAAAGGCAGCTCTCAATTTAACTAGCTTCTACATACATACATATATGTAGATGCGATTGGTATATGAGATCTACATACATACATTATTTAATATGTATCTTGGTCAAGAACTATAAATTGATTGGCTGATGCTTTTCAATACCAATTTCAAATAACACTTCACGCTGTATCCCGCACACAGCAGGGTAGGCCCTCTGCCTACCTAGTGTTAAGACACTACGTTCCCCACTTTCTGCCGAATTCTGGAGGCATTGCGTGTTGAGTGCAGTACAAATTTCAAGTATTTGAAAATCGTCAGTTTTACATAAAAAGTCAGTTTTTAAATGCGAACCGTAACTTAGTTTGTGCAAGATTTAAAATGTTGTTTAATAAAAATTCTTCCTAATTGAATTAGGTACTAAACGTAGGTACTTTATGGTCATCAATTGACAAATCTAACATCAAATCTGTACTTTTAGGTATACTAATATTTGGGTCCAATACACAGCCCGAGAACTTCTGGTCTTAATGAACTATTCATATTTTTGTATTAGCCAGTCCATCTATTGAGGAAGGCTATATTACATGTACTGGACCTGTGGTCAGAGCTACCTCGGGTACCTATTTTAAATATTGTATACACAACGGGTACCTATTTCCATTTGACCACGAAGCCGCAGGTAGCAGCTCGTCTGTAACAATCGCATTTCTATGAAATAATAAAGACTGATGCAAAAAATTACAGTCGCCTAAGGTCAATGACACGTTGTGTAACTTTTTAATTATACTTTGGCGTGTTTCACTTAACAATTGGCAAAATATCAACTTTTTGTACATATTTTTTTTGTGGATATTGTCTAATGTTTATTATTATACGGTCTAAACGGCACTTAAAATAGTTTTTTTACTCCTTAAAGAGATCATAGATTATATAAAGATTGATACATTACTAATTTAGAAAATGTATAATATTTTTTACGTAGCGGGATTTAAACACGCGGTTCTTGGAAACCGTCCCAGCGCTCTGGCCACTAAGCCATACTGTAGGGAGATTTTTTTACAAATTTCCACTACTCAAAGATAATTATTTAGAATTATCATAAAAAAAATACCGTAGCGTTTGGCGCTCCGTTCTCTCTGACTACTCCGCTAGGTATAAAGCGTGAAGCTAAGTATAAAAAATTTAACGTAGTGGGATTTGAACCCGCGCCTCTTGGAAACCGTCGCAGCGTTCTCGTCGAAATATTTAATACGCTTGTTACAACTTATTTATGTTGTTAGCTGTATGCTCCACGAACATAAATAAATTGTAACAAGCGTATAAAAATTTCGACGTAGCTTGATGAGAACGTATGGCATAGTGGTCAGAGCGCCTGATCGGTTTCCAGGAGGCGCGGGTTCGAGTGCCGCGACGTTCAATTTTTTATACGTTTTCTAAATAAGTATCGCTCATATCTTCTGTATCTTTTTATTTAATGTTACACCGTGGGAGTGTCAGAATTTGTAAACAAATCTTTTTTTATTATTTCACGCTTCGCGCTGTTTTTTGTAGACCGTGACTAACATTTATACAGCCTACACATACAATTGTTTTATGTGAGCATGGAACTGGTGACCTTTATGCTTGTTATATCTATTTTCACAAATATCACTGAACTATAACGTTCTTTTAGTAATGTAAAGATTTATTTTAGATTCACATATCTTTTATAGATGCGAAGGAATAGATAGAGTATCTAAAGTTAAGACACTCCGTTTTTTACTTTCTGTCCAATTTTCTAATATTCAGTGTTTATTGGTGGATTCCGACGTCGCATTTTGTCTCATCAGAGTGAGCAAAATGTACCCACGGCCATCGCTAATACAGGCGTATACTATTTAACACTACGCCACGATAAAAACTTGCAGCTTTTTTTCCTGTACATTAAATACGCACAGAATAGTGTTGAGACACTCCATTCCCAACTTTCCGCCGAATTTAGAGATTTAACTAACTTCTTTTTTTTAATAAAACTCATTAAATTTACTTCTTTGTTGTTTCACCGAATGGTCCTTATAACCAGTCAAATGTATTTTTATAACGCAGTTATGATTTGTTTGATACGCGCTTTACTAGCGCCTTCGAATTTAGCACGAGGCTAATGTTGTACAGTAAAATTATTTAAATAATATTTCATTAAATAAGGAGCTTTTTTACGCTGTATCCCGCATATAGCAGGATAGGGATCGAGCCCACAACCGCCACGTTACAGTCACATCCTCCTGTCGACCTCAATTATTATACATTCAATTCAATAACTAAGCTTTAGTTTTCGAATTGAATGCGTAAATGTTAAACAAATAGCTAATATTTTGCCCATATCTAATGTCCATGTCCCTTTGTTAAGATAATACTGTAATATTTATCTCTGGAGCTGGATTCCACAATTCAACCTTCATTCATAAATTGCCGGATAGTGAGAGACGAAGTGAGTGCTATATGACTCTTACTGTACAACCTGAAACAGAATGAACATAGTGTTTAGACTTTGTTCTCCACTTTCTGCATGTTTTTTAGAAGGGAACTTCACACTACTCTTTGTCTTGTTACCAGAGCAAAGACATGAAAATAATCGAACCCAGAAACGTTGCGTTTAAGTCAGATGCTGTGCCACGTCGGCTGCAGTACCTATAAGGAATAAAGAAATTGTTTAAGAGTCGTTTCTTTTTGTACTTTGGTGTATCTGTTTAAACTTAAATCCTAATCAATATCTCTGGGTGCCACTGGCAGATGCTATTAAAATCTTAACTATTTAGTAGCAAGCAAAACTATGGAAACATGAGTGTCATTCGCAATATAATCAAAAAGCGGTTTTGGAGCATCGCCAACTGTAGCTGATCTTAGATCAAACTATGTTTAGATCGTGGCTAAAGATTGTTCACATATTTACATGTATTTTTGTGTTTTGACTAGCTTTGTGCGCTGGTTTGTCTGTTTTTTTAGCTCAATTTAATTAAATATTACATTTTAAAGAAAAGATAGACGCCGTAGTGGCGTTCGTTTACTTTCTTAGCCGCCACTTAACACGAAATGTCTCTAATGTTGTGTTTTATTATTGCTACATGATGGTTGTAGGGTAAGACCAAAAGGTAAAAAAAATATTGTGAAAGTATACTTAACTTTGTTATTTTTTATTCTTCACAAAGTGTAATACTGTCTGATAGATCGAACTGTAACTAATAAACAATGTACTAAAATCTAAGAATCTGGATTACACGCACCTCTGATTGTTGTATCATCATGAAATCTGGCAATTATGGTTAGATGAGATGACATTAGAATATTATGATACCTTCATGTTGGTCTGATGATGGAAGACGACTGATGAAACCTTGGACGGCCTACTTTTTAAAACATATAACGTAAACATTTAGAATTCGTGCTCATTATATTCCTCTTATTAATGCTGTGATGATGTGATTGATTGATGTGTGTTGAAAAGTGTTTTTAGTTAATTAAACTATTAAATTATATTAAATAGTTAAATGATTTTTAACCGACTGTAACACTAAATTTGGATTAAGTGTGTGCGCGACAGACGTACATTTAACTCGATATCACGCTAACCGATTCGAAAGGATGTACTTTAAGGGTAGTTTGATAAGAATTTGATTAGTTTCTGATAATGGTATCCATGACGAAGTAAGAGGCCAGTCGTGGCGCAGCGGCACGAGGTGTGACTGTAAAACCGACTGGTTGTGGTTTCGATCCCCACGGTCTCTGTCTGGTCTGGTCTGGTGACTTAATATATTTATAAGAATTTTGCACCTATGTGGGTTATAAGCGTCGTCACAGGTCAAGGAAAATATTGTTTGAAGTCTCTTAACTTTTTTGTAAAAAATATTTTATCCAGGTTTGATTGACGGTAGTCGCCATCGTAACTCAATTCAACTTACTTATTTTTTTTTATTATTTTAATGACTTAAACTTAAATGAGCAAATGAGCGCTTTCAATTCGACCGTTTTAATCTATTAGTTCACTAATATTATTGTAAACATTTTCCTCTTTAAATATACTAATATAATTACGTATTCAATATAACGATGTTAATGAATTTTAATTTCCTTATTTATTATTATTATGTTATGTTACAATACTTTTTATATAATGATAGAAGTGGGTTCGATATCCATTAATGATGTAATAAACATTAGCATTTTTTAACAAAAAAATTAAAATTATTATATTTAATTATTCCATGTATTGCAATTTTTTAAAGTTTAAAAGTTATACCGCTCCATGTAAAATTGTATGTTGAGTGGCGGAAGTCAACGCCGTAGCGAGTTAAGTAACTGATGCTTAAATAAAAAAAAACTAAAAGTTCTAAGTCATTTTGTCTACAACGCAGCGGTTAAATAACTAAAAGGGCCATAATCATACACGATATCGCCAGCGGTCACAAACATAACTTCTATACTATTACTACTAAATATATAAAACGAGGGTAGAATGTAGAATTTCTTGCCATCCTTTGAAGTATTATAAAATATGAATCAAGTGTTGCCAACTTATATTTGTTCTGTAATATAATATTTATTTAGATACATTATGTACTTATATATTATTTTACTTTGTATACTAACTTTTATTAGTGGCTACGCTCGCGTGTTTTATTGGAATTAACTGAGGTATATCTGACTGCGGGTACAGCAGGATACATAGAAACAATATTTTTTTAACTTCCCACACTATCTCTCACACATAGCAAGAAAGGCATAAGTAGAACCTTCAGTTAAGATACTCCGTTTTCATTAAGACACTTCTGTTCCCCATTTTCTGCCGAATTCTTCTATTCAGAAACGCCGCGCTTTGCCCTTTTACCACATTGGGAAAATGAAAATATTAAATATTTCGGGGTCCCACTCCAGAAAATGGAATATTTAATAATCGAACTCACAAACAGGTGCGTTTACAGTTGCTTGTGCCTCTGCGCCACAACTGGTTTCATTTAATATATAGTATAGCCTCCGTCGATGAATGACTGTACCATACAAAAATATTTTTAAATCGAATCCGTAGTTCCTAAGGTTAGCGCGTTATACCAAACAAACTCTTTAGTTTTTATAAGATTAAATATAGAGTACAAAATTTGATTTTTTTTTCATGATTTTTACAATGTTGCCATACTACACATTACTAGTATAAACTATTATTTTTAATACTAAGTAAATAAAAACACAAACAGTGAAAATGAAAACATTTTTTTTCCCCTTAAATTAGATTCGAAATAGGAACCATCACATTCAATGACATGTCAATGCTTTTAACTTCATTAAAAGTATTTTATAGAATAAACAGAGGAGTGTTATATTGCATTTAAAAAATAAATCTAAATTTTTCATTTGCAGATGTGTCTGGCAAAATTCGTATATGGGATACAGTCAACAAGGAGCATATCCTGAAGAATGAGTTCCAACCCATCGGCGGACCTATTAAGGATATAGCATGGAGTGCCGACAGTCAACGTATGGTGGCTGTAGGGGAGGGACGGGAAAGGTGGGTTCTTTATTTTAGTTATAAATAAATAATAGAGAAATTTCGTAAAAAAACATTGTGCTTTAAGTTCGGTTATTATTGAGCTATTGGTCGAAACGGAGTGTCTTAACACTACGTGCTCTCTGCACTAGCCTGCTGAAAGCGGGAAAAAGTGTGAAGCTAAAAGAACAACTAACCTTGCTATGTAGAGATTATAGGCGGAAGACTTAAATTTACATATGACAGTGTGTTTCTACATTATCCGCCGGATGTAGGGCGTGAAGATATCTCTAGTGAAATGGAAATTCCAGTTTATTAATAATTAATTATAAATATCTATTTATTCCCTAATATAATATATCTAGTTACCTAGTCACACATAGCAGGGTAGGCAAAGGGTATTTGGGAACCTAGTGTTTAACACTCCGTTCCCTACTTTCTGCGAAATTCTGGAGACATTGCGTGTTGAGTGATGCAGCTCAATGCTGCGGTTTTACGCAAAAGATGATATTTGAGATTCCTCCAGCATATATCTTTTACAGAGTTTTGCAACAATTCTTTTTTAATTGTATTATTATCTTCACCAGATTCGGTCATGTATTTATGGCGGAAACAGGTACGTCGGTAGGTGAAATAAGTGGTCAGTCGAAACCGATCAACTCGGTGGACTTCCGCCCCGCGCGCCCCTTCCGCATAGTGACCGCGTCGGAGGATAACACCATCGCTGTGTTTGAGGGACCACCATTCAAGTTCAAGTGTACTAAACAAGTGAGATTTTCTTAGGTTCTATGGGTTTGTTAGATAAAAAATGAATAAATAGTAAATGTATTTTTTTTTGCTTAAAAAAAATTTTTTTGTTTAAAATATATATTTTTTAAAAATCAGCTACACGCTGTATCCCCAACACAGCAGGGTAGGCAGAGGGAACCTAGAGTTAATACATTGTTCCCCACTTTCCAACTAATTCTGGAAGCATGGTTTGGCATTTCTGATTGAATGGCGGAACTCAACTCTGCTCTATGCCTCGACACCAGATAGAGCGGAGAAATAAAAATATAAATTTAAATAAATTTCATTTCTTCCAAGTGGGGTCACTCACTCTCACAGTGATAATGATTAAATGATCGATCGATTGACAATTTTTTTTTTTTTTATAAACTTCCCAGGAGCACACCCGTTTCGCACAAGCGGTGAGGTACAGTCCGGACGGGAGTCTGTTCGCGTCGGCCGGATTCGATGGCAAGATATTCCTCTTTGATGGAGCTACTTCGGAGTTGAAGGGGGAGGTGAGTGGAAAAATAAGTTTTTTATACATATATATTATTTAATACATTATTTTTATTTAACTTTGCGCTGTATCCTACACATATCAGGGTAGGCAGAGGTAATCTGGAAACCTTGTGTTAAGTTAAGACACTCTGTTTCCATTGAGACACTTCTGTTCCCACTTTAAAATTCGAGACGCACTGTGTGTTGAGTTTTGGAACTAAATGCCGCACACTGGTTCGTCACCAGAGTGAGAAAATGAAAATACTAAATATTTCATTTCCTCGAGTGGAAATCTAACCTTTCGCATTTCAGTCGCACTCTTATTGCGTGCGTACTCATATAATATTAAAATATTAATTATTATTTAGCCATATCTATAAGGTGGGAAGTGAAGGAAGTGTCGAGAAACTAGATTCTCGAAGCACCGCCCATTTTTCCAGACATTACACGTCGAGTGGCGTAACTCAACGCCGCGATCTATACTATAATAATAAATTATGTACATTTTTAAAATTCCAGTTCGGTTCACCAGCACACAAGGGTGGTGTCTATGGTATATCGTGGTCGCCCGATGGCAAACAACTATTGTCCTGCTCCGGTGATAAGACCTGTGCGATATGGGACATAGAAACCATGGAGAAGAGTGTTAGCTTCAACATGGGGACCGCTGTTGAGAATCAACAGGTATGTTTGTCTTTTTATATAAATAAATAAATCAGCTTCATGCTGTATTCCACACATAGCTTAGCACATAGCTAGCTAGTTGAGACACTCCATTCCCCACTTTCTGCCGAATTCTGGAGGCTTTGCGTGTTGAGTGGCGGAACACAACTCTTTGCCTCAACACCAGAGCGAAGAAATTGAAATATTTCATTTCCTCTAAAAAGTACTTAATATTCTTATAACAACTGTCAATATCGTTTATGCCAATATAATGACTAACTGTTGATTGGCCAGAGCATTCTAATTTTTAAAATAATGCAGACTTCCTTTTTTAAAACCTCACAAATTTGAAAACAAAATAAAACAAAAATCATTAAGTTCCACCGATTTCCCAGGTATCTTGTCTCTGGCAAGGCAAGCACCTACTCTCCGTGTCACTGTCCGGTGACATCACCTACTTGGACATCAATAACCCCGACACCCCCCTCCGCGTAGTGACCGGTCACAACAAACCGATCACATGCCTAGCGTTGGATGGGAAGAGATTGTATACGGCGAGCCACGATGGCGCTGTTACAGCGTGGAATGTTGATAACGGTAAGGTTTTTGTGATTTTTTTGTAAATTTTGATGGATTTTATATTTGAAATTTATTAATAAATTTGCTTAGGGTTAAAAGGTTAATATAGTTTATTGAAAATTATGTTTTTTACGTTTTGCTCATATTACATAATATGTTTGTATGAATCTAGAGGAACGCACAACCATTGTCAACTCACAAATCATTCCACTTTCATAATTGGCTTACTTTACAATGCTACAATAAAATTTAAAGAAAGAAACAAAGACGGCATAGTAAAATTATTGTTATATAATAATACTTATATAATATTATATTTATCCGATTTTTCCATTTTCCAGGTGAAGCCCGTCAAGTATCAGGTCGCGGGCACGGCAACCAGGTCAACGGGATGACAGTAGGAGCTAACGGCTCTCTACTCTCCTGCGGTATTGACGACACTCTCCGCCGCGCACTGCCCGCTAGTGAAGGTAGAGACGATGTTTTTATAGTTTTACACTGTATTCCATTTATAGTTGCGTTTACAAGCTGCCGTTGCGCCACAGCGGCTCCTTTTTTATAGTTATCTGATTTTATTATTTATTTCTTAGGATTATTAGAATTTAAATATTTTTTTTTTAATAAGTTAATTAAATAATAGTAAGATTTAATAGTAGTTTGAAATAATTGAACCAGTACTGGAAGAATCGAACCCACAATTATGACGTATACAGTCTTAAGATGTGCCAAAAGCTAAGCTACAATGGCGTCATTGTCTTTGTATTAATATAACACATAAAAAATTATAAACAATCCATAAGATATGTTTTGTTTCAGGTGAAATTCCAGCATATGTAGAAGGGGCGACGGCTCTAGGCTCACAACCCAAGGCTCTAGATCACCTCCCCGAGGAAGATCTCACGATAGTGGCTACCGTTAAAGAGGTATGGGTTTATACCTCTTTGATATACTAATAATAGTGTTTGTTTGGTTGAACTTTCATATCTCAAGAAATACAGGTTTCAATTGAAAAATATTTTTGTATTGGATAGTTCATTATATTAAGCATTTAGATTTCCCTCTCGCATTTAGAATGTGCCATGTGTCGTATACAACGACGTTGACCAAGCAAGCAATGCCACAGATAAAAGCTAGTACATATATTTTTTATTTGAAAATATAGTAAAGAATAGTTGCGTAGTGCTGTTTAACTATATGGCCGTGAGTCCTTTTACGCCACGTTGAGTATCTTATACATGTTTTATTCATTCAATTTCTAATAACTCTTATTGTATATGGATATCACAATGTCTCATATAAAGGAGACATTTAAATTAATTTATAGTTTTAATTTTTATAACATCCAATAGAAGAGTATTATTTTTCATTTACAGCTTGCGGTATTAATAGGCAACAACAAGCAGTCCTCTCTCCCGCTGGACTACGAGCCCTCCTGTGTCACGATCAATCCTAAAACTAAGCATGTGGCTGTTGGAGGTATTTAATTAAAATATATATGTATGTTTTCAATACAATATTAATTTGTTTACGCACCAAATACGCCTTTCTACATTGAAATTATTCGAAATCGAAATAAAAAAATCTATTTAAATCTCATATACACACATGTGATCTCACATCAACACATAATCTCACGTCCACACATGTAATCTCACGTCCGAGTAAAGAAGTAGAAGTTAAAAAAGCAAAGGTTACAATAATTTGTTATCTGTTATATCTTTATCACTAAAAATTCTGGAAATTGATTTGTAAAACTTGATGTTTTTTCGTTACTTGTTGTTTGTAGTTTTGGTTATAATTACTGCCTCCAGGAGCTGACAGCAAGCTGCACATCTACACCCTGTCGGGCACCTCGCTGTCGTGGTCGCGCGCGCTGGCGCACCTGGGCGCCGTCACGTGCGCGCGGTACAACGCCGCCGGCGACCGCCTGCTGGCCGGCGACGCGCACCGGAAGCTGGTGCTCTACGACGCCGACACCTATGAGGTAAACTAGCTCCATTTGACTGAACTTTTAGATAAAATAAACAATTATGAAGTAAAAAGTAAAAGAGAACGAAGCTCTATTAACTGAACAACACTGGCAATGTATGATCCAAAACAACCGATTGATGTGATGCTGGTTCAAAATGATATTGCTTTATAATAGCAACCGATTTAAATGACTTATTTATGAGTAAATTTGAATTCCCCAGCTGGCCCACAACAAGGAGTGGGGCTTCCACACGGCGCGCGTGAACTGCGCGGCGTTCAGCCCCGACGGGCGCCGCGTGGCGTCGGGCTCCCTCGACACCAGCATCATCGTGTGGAGCGTGCTGCAGCCCGCCAAGCACCTCGTCATTAAGAGTGAGTGCTTCACGCTGTATCCCGCATATAGTAGAGTGGGCAAATGGAACTTGGGGACCTAGTACTAAGTCACTCCATTCCCATTAAGACAGTTCGGTTTCCCCTCACATTCCGTAGAATTATCGAGGCCTCGAGCTTTGCTTTGTAACCGGAGTGAGGAAATGAAGATATTAAATATTTCATTCCCCTGTGTAATGGTAATTCCACAATCGTCACTCTTAGTCACACACTTATGTCTTTTCATGACAACTGCCTTACAGAAGTGAGATGTTTATTAATAACGTTTTCTTTTAAATACATGCTGTTTGCTGCATAGCTTCAATCGGTATCTCGCAAATAAAAAGATAGAAAGAGAAAATCTAGTGTTAAGACACTTCATTCCCGACTTTCTGCCTAATATTCAAAATTATTCGTGATAATGTCTCGAATATTACAACCAATGCCGCGCTTCATCTTGTCACCAGAACTAGGCAATGAAAGTAATGTATCGCCCTGATTGCGAATGGTACCTACGACAGTCGCTTTAACATTTTTTTTAAAATGCTAATGACGTAAAACGTGGGGGTCCAAGATGGAAGCCCCTTACGAGGGCTGCGGGCTCGCGGGTTCCAGTCATTCAACTCAGCTTTATTCTTACCATAATGGGGAAATGAAATATATTTGATTGCCAATTGAAATCATATTAAACATCTTAAATTATATTATTTCGTTTAATCAAAATCTGTCATTAATTTTAATGAATTATCTCCCAATTCCCCCAGACGCCCACCCACAAAGTCAGATAACGGGTGTGGTGTGGATCGACGACGAGACGCTAGCCTCAGTGGGGCAGGACGCCAACACGCGCGTCTGGAACCTTCCCAACGCTTAAATTATTTATTTTTATATGAAATTTCGCTTATTTATATTATACATACATATATATAAAAAAAGATATATGTTAAGTACGGAAAGTCCTGTTTTGTAACCCATGACCAAGAAATTTATAGAGAGAACACCTATATGTCTGTCTCTTTCTTGTATTGAAAGTTGGATACATTTATTTGTATATTATTATTTTTTGTATTAGTTCTTTTTTCATGTATGTGGTACATTTATATAAAAAAACTATCAGTCCAAAAATCTTATTATACAAAATGTTTACATAAATCTTAGTTGTTTTGTCGTACAAGCTATATCATTGTAAAGTTTCACAAGTATCCGTTCAGTAGTTTTTTTGCATGAAAGTAGAACATACATCCTCCTTTGTATTCACAAATTTTCTTTTTTATAATATTATAAAATATTAAGTTATTTAAAAAATATACAGTTTTAATTATTTTCCTTAATTAGCAACATTGTAATTACCAAATTTTAGTAATTAAATAAAAAAATGTCCTTTCTTTTATACAGTATACTTAGAAGACCTTTTTTTGTTTATATAAATGTTTCATTATGCCAATGAATGACTTTGAACCTGTACTAATTGTCTTCTCTATGTATGTTTGTTTCTATAATATAAATAAGTGAAACATAAATAAATAGCCTATGTACTAACATATTTATTTAAATTTAAGTAATTAATTCACTAACTTGCGTGAAATGCATTTTTTTTATATTTTACTTTTTTGTTTTAAATGTACTCATTTAACACAGATCTCAAAAGTCCTCGGGATTTTATGAAAAAAAAAAATATTATTGTTATGTAAAACATTTACCCCTTAAAGTGAATATGATAAAGAGTATTTTTTTTTCTAATATTATATTTTTTTTGCTTGAAACTATAACATAGTATATAATATATACAGCTCAATTTTATTTATTTTATATTTACTTTTTTTAAGAAATACTTTTTATCTGCCATTTAAAAAAAACTACAATTCAATTAGAATTTTGGTGTTTAATTATACCAATAAAAAAATACAAAAGAAAGCGAAGTTCAAAAAGATGTATGAACATTTCCATTTAAAAATATATTTATATAACCATAATACAAAAAAATTACAATAAATAATTTAATATATATCAATATTTTTTTAATACTCCTTTTAGTATTTTGTATTAACTATTAATAGTACTTTCGTACTATACAGTGTTTTTTGACATTAGAGGGACATTTTAATATTATTTTTTATTATAGTATATGGAATAATATGTTGTTTGTTTATAATATGGGCTTCTATATCAGTTTTATATATATTTTCATTACATATATTAAATGAGTGTATGTTCGTCTGTCATGGCCTAACCGGTGTATAGACAATTTTTTAAATTATGTATTCCTTTTTTTATTACAATTCAAATATATTGTTGAGTCACTCTCTTCTATCAGTTTTATAAATACACAACAATATTTAAAAACTTATAAAGAAGCAACATATTGTTTTATTTATAGTATCTATAAAACGAGATTCTTTTTATCATAAAAACTTATAATACTTAAAAAAAATCTTTTATTACAATTTAAATATGCAAAGGTATAACTTTGTTATGTCTAGTATTTTCCATATGAACGAATTGATTATTTTATAAGTGTCATGTATAAGATATTCTATATGAAATTAAATAAGAAAATGTGGTTATATTTGCAAAGAGAATTAAGTGTTGACACTCTGTTCTTCACTTTTCGTTAAATTTATAGATACTTACTCTAACAAAAATATCAGCCGATCGAACCCACTACCACTGCGTTCACAGCAAGATGCTGTCCCACTATGGTGTAATCTTCTTATAATAATGTTTTCAAGCTTGTCCTATATATAACTTTAGTAAGAATAAATGTATACAGTATTTTTATACTATATGTAATTTTTTTTCTATGTATTTTTCTCGACTTTATTTTTTTTTTGTACTAAAACTAAATAATTTAATGTAAGTGATAATAAATTGTGTACACTTGTATGGGTTGTTTTATTTTTATTGTTAGAACTAAAATACCATTCACACAGAGGGACATACACATCGCTCAGGCACAAAGTGGGACTGTAAAATCGACTGGTTGTGGGTTCGATCCCCGTTCGAGGAAATGAAGTATTTATTTACATTTATATTTTGTTTTCTTCGCTCTGGTGTCGAGGCAAAGCGCGGCGTTGAGTTCCGCCACTCAACACGCAATGCCCCCAAAACTCGGTGGAAAGTGGGGAACGGAGTGTCTTAACACTAGGTTCCCACTGCCTACCCTGCTGTGTGCGAGATACAGCGTGGCTGCTGCAAAAAAAAAATACCATTCACACCATCTAGATACATGGCAGTCCACTACTGTGCTGTTTGGTAGGAACTTCCTGCTTGCGGCAGTGCTTCCAGGTCGATACGAGGTGGGTACCTTCCTTGGGTACCTTCGAAAAGCGTGTATTTCCACCCCGGCCGCAACGCACCTGTAGCTCCTCTGGTGTTACACGGAGTCGTGAGCGGTGAGCACTTACCGTCAGTTGATCCGTACGCTTGTTTGCCTTGTCTATTTCATTAAAAAAAACTTAAATGCAGAAATTGACGCGTCTATTAAATGAAAAACGGATTACAATGCCTATGGATTCCAATTTAACTTCACCCTACATCCTGCCCATAGCAAAATAAGCAAAGGAAACCTAATGCTAAAACGCTCTGTTCTCTATTAAGATACTTCCGTTTCCCATTTTCTTCCGAATTATTGAAGTATTGCGTGTTGTGGCGGAACTCAACGCCGCGCTTTACTTTGTTGCCAAATCGAACTGGCCTGCGCCGCAACTGGCCTGTGATGAATTATTTAATATTTTAATTTTCTTGCTGTGGTAATAAAGCAAGTCGCAGCATTGAGCTCCACCCTCAACAAGCAATACCTTGAGAATTCTTCAGAATGTGGGAAGTGGAGTATCTTTAATATTAGGTTCCTTCTGCCTACTCTCCTACGAGCGAGATACAGCGTGAGGCTACATTCCCGGGAGTTTTCATAGCTGACATCCGCCTATTAACACTCAATGTTTCAATGTGTCAAAAATTTGGTAGCTTCAATAACTTTTATTGCAGTCGCCGTAGTCAGGATATTTTTAGTGTAGTTCTGAGGGTTCATACGACATAAGTAACAAATAATTTACTTCACTAACAATATTATTTTATTAAGTTTTACATTCGTCATAATTTATAGTCTTATATAATTTCTTAACAAGTCATGTAGACAATGCAATACAATACCAAAAGTTCCAAATTCAGATTATAATTCTAAAAGGGAAAAGAATCAGTCAGAGGTGGCCAGTTATTTGTATATTGAAAACATCCAGTACATAATATATTTGAAGTATTTACCAATTATTTATTAATTATTGTCGAGGAACAGCGGCACAATGTGACGGTTGTGGGTTTGATCCCCTCTCGGAGTAATGAATCATTATTTATTTATATTTTCTCGCTCGCGCCCCAAGGCACAAACCCGGCGTTGAGTTTCGCCATTCAACCGCAGTGCTTCAAAATTCGGTGAGAAATGGGGAATGAACCCTAGGTTCCATCTGCCTACCTTGCTATATGCAGGATACAGCGTGAAGCCGATTTATTTATTTTATTATATTAAAGATCGGTAACACTTTATTACTTGAACAATTGGAAGGAATGAAAAAAAACATATTTATATAAAACTTTATTTTATTATAAATTATTATTAATCTATACATAATGTCTTTTTAAACACTTATTAATATAAGTGACTAGATTAATTACTTAAAAATAAAAAAAATATATAAGAAACAAATGAAAAAAAAATAAAAATATATATTTTTTATATTTACACATCTTTTGCATTATTTAGAGTATAATACAAAATTAGTGATAAGTACTTACTTGTGTTATTCCACATTTAGGAAAGAAAAATTACTTTTATTCAAAACATATAAAAAATTTAGCCTAGCGGCAAATGAACCTGCATCTCTCGGAGACCATCTAAAAAAAGATTCTAAATAGTTTGTTCGGAACTTTATAGGTGGCAATGGCGGCCCTGAGTGACCTTTATTAAGCCTAAGCTAAGATTGGAAAAATGAAAATTGGGGAACCTACGATTCGTATTATTATATCTATATTTATTTTGTGCATTCTTATTTTCTTATTATTGAACATGAACTTTTAATGAAATTTATAATTTATTCTAGGAGTTGTTGATAATTTGATGTCATAACTTTTATAGTATGGTACTACAATATTACTTAAGTAATTCTTTTCTTTACTATCAAACTTATGTATTAAGAACAATATTTGATTGTTTTATACTTAAATACTTTTTTATATTGTATAAAATAAATAGCAAGATAAGATAAGATATTAGTTATGATCGTCATCCCATCCCGGTCCCACACTCAAGAGGAGTCCCGCCGGTCCCTGTCCCGCGCGGCGCCGTGGCGGTAGGCGACGTGCTTGCGCAGCGCGTCCCGCGAGCGCGACACGTGCGCGCAGGCGCGGCAGGCGTGGCGGCGCCCCGCGTGCGTCTCCATGTGCACGCGCAGGTTGTACTGGTTGCTGAGCCGCTTGTGGCACACGCTGCACGTGGACGTGCTGCGCGGCGGCGCGTACTTGCGGCCCGAGTCGCCGTCTGTTCGTATGAAACAACAATCATAGAATTGCCACACTGTTAGAGTTACCAAGTTGGAAAAATATGAATGAAAACCGGTGAAATACTTAAAAAAAATAAATCTAAATCAGCTTCACGCTGTATCCCGCAGACAGCAGGGTAGGCAGAGGGAACCTAACCCGTTAGCCACTTTCCGCCGAATTCTGGAGGCATTACGTGATGAGTGGCAAAACTCAACGCCGCGCTTAACCTCGACACCAGAGTGCAGAAATGGAAATATAAATTTAAGTAAATATTTCATCTCCTCGAGTGGGGATCGAACCCACAACGAGTTGATTTTACAGTCACTCTTCGTGTCGCTGCACCACGACTGGCCTCGAAATACTTAAGGGTTACTTATTATTGGTAGCCTAATTTTAAGTATCACTTCAGTCATTATTTTCGGAACAAAAATAACATTGCGGGTTGGACGGTATTGCTATATTATCTAATAAAAAAAAAATCTCATACTGAACCGACAAATAAGAAAAAATCTTATAATCATCAATCATAAATTTATGGTGAAATATAAATATAATCGAATAAAATTATATATAATAATCGAAATAAAAATATCATCTTTATTCTCATGGAAAGTTGGAAAGGAAGTGTCTTAATGAAAATTGAGTGTATCAATTCTAGGTTCCCAAAATCCTCTACCTACCCTTCTGTATGCGGGATGTAGCGTGGAGCTAAAACAAAGTCTATGTTCTGAATGTAAATAATTCTCTAATCGAGATTTTGAAGTCATTCGTGGCCCAGGGGCACAAAGTGTGACTGTAAAATCGAGTGGTTGTGGGTTCGATACCCACTCGAGAAGATGAAATATTTATTTACTCTCATATATATATTTTCATTTCTTCCGAATTTAATGGTATTATTATCACTGCATAATCATACAACGAATGTTATATGATACAAATTTCTTTGTATTATTTATATATTAATATATTAATAGAAAATTACATTATAAGACGTTCACATCAAAAAATAATTCTACCGCAGCTATCGCGTACAAGGTACATAAAAAGTTAAAATTCATCCACACACTAACCTCCCAAACTAGGCAAAGGTGGTACTATATTCGGCAAGAAACTCCCAATCCGGTGAGTGCTATACAAATTTTGAACAATCTGGTCTAATTTACTCAATTTATCCTTTTCATTTGTGCCTAAATGTGCTTCTCCAAGTTTGGGTTCCATTTTGTCTATCCTCTGTTCTGGTTCCAAGGTCGGCGGGAATTCTGGCAACGGTTCCAAGTCGATTGGTGATGTTTCTGTTATTGGTTCAGGTGTGGGCTGTGGTAGATTTTGATTCTGAAATGCAAAAAAATTACTGCTAATTGTGGTAATTTAAGTCATGAATGATATTAGATGATATGATGATATTAGATACATAATTTATAATTTTGGAAGGTATTTTACACAAGTTTAATCTTAAAGACATTTCATAGTTACTTTTTAAATTTATAACTCAAAATGCATGTATGTGTGTAATACGACATTTAAGATAGACCACGTAGTGATATATTACTAAATCTCTGTGTTTCTGTACAACTTTTGAGACATTGTTTGATGTGAGATGGAACTGAAGGCAAATTTTGTTAGCAGACCTAGAAAATGAAAATAGTTCATTCCTTCGAGTTGTCATTGAATCCAGAACCGTGGTTACTGTCTCACGTTGTGCTGCTGCGTCATTATAGCCTCAGCAGCAGTAATAGTTATACACACCACATCTAGTTACAGGCTTCAAAAACATAAAAAAATAACCGTAAAGGCAAAAGGTCAAAATTCGGCAGTTAGTGAGGAGCGGAGTGTCTTAACACTGGGTTCTGCTGCTTGCACAAACCGCGTGAAGTTAAAAAAAATACAATATTAAAACTCACATTATCAGCATCAGTAAGCCCTGACACTTGCAGCGTGTGAGCCAAACGCAGTAAAGCAGGTAGACATTTTCTGGACGCTGTCACTTCTCCCGTATACATGAAGGTGAGGAGCAGACGTAGCTCAGCCGCCTCGCATCCCAGCACTACCACTAGGGTGTTGTTTTCTGTTTCTAATTCCTATTAAAAAAAGCATTTAAGGCCTTTCATTGGGCATTTTATAAGCATATTTTTTGTACACGGTGTATGTAGCATGTATAGTAGAGTAAACAGAGGGAATCTAGTGTCTCACACTGCGTTCCGATTTTCTATCTAATTTTTATCTGCCTACCCTTGAAGACAGCGTGAAACTAAAAAATAAATAACAAAAATGTTTTAAAGAATTCATTCTTTTAATTCTATATAATTCTAATTCTATATAGAGGCTAATCGTAACGCAGCGGCATGAAGTACGACTGTAAAACCGACTGGTTGTGGGTTCGATCTCCACTTGAGGAGATGAAATATTTACTTAAATTTATATTTCCATTTCTTCGCTCTGGTGTCGAGGTTAACGCCGCGTTGAGTTCTGCCACTCATCACGCAATGCCTCCAGAATTCAGCAGAAAGTGGGGAACGGAGTGTCTCAACACTAGGTTTCCTCTGCCTATTTGCTGTGTGCCGGATACAGCGTGAAGCTGATTTATTTTTTATCTTATATAGCGAAGTTGTTACTTTGCTGCTGAGAGATCATAGTATAAAGACACACAACTTTTAGTGAACCTACAGTGCATTTGGTGGCGGAACTTAACTCGCTTCGTCTTAAAACGATAATAATTCAACATCCCAGTTCCAGTGGAAATCGAACCCATAAACAACAAAAAAAAAACTCCTTAATTACCGTTAATGTTGTTAATGATTTTTTTTTTTTTAAATTACCATTTACACCAGATTACCTTAAATATCTGGGCAAAGTACTGACTACACGCAGCCAATACAATACGGTGTGCTTTAAGTAAAGCTCCACTCGCACTTAACGTGACGTCACTTAAAGCTCCGGTGTTTAACATCCTTCCCAACGCACCGATCACACTTGTCTATAAGCACAAAAAAAGAATACAGATTAAAAATATATTATTTAAGCATGTGTCAAAAGTTAAATGATGACAGCAAAATTGGCGCCAAGTCTGTGTAGTGTAATATTTGAAGTATTTACATAAAATAAAACATATTGAAGTGAAACTTAATAAAATAGGTTAAACGTGTTAAGAAAAAAATATTTAAGTTTTTTACGGAACAAACGACAGAGAAGCACGATCGGCCTAATCCTGCTTGTGACGCATCTATCCATTCATTGTTGCTTGTGATTAAATATCACATTGTTATTTATAATTAATATAAAAAATTAAATAGATTAGCGAGTGCAAATAAATGTTCATTTATCGAAAAATATTTAATTTGCAATTATCTTCTTCTTTGTATTATATAGAACTCCTCATAAAAGTATGCAATAATTTATCAATATTTTCCTATGACGTTAAAAACTTAAATTTTTTTAAGTTAAATTGTTTTTTTGTTTTAATTTTAGTTAAATTGTTGTCTGTGAGCCTACTTAACAGACAACCAGTTTACTATTTTGTATCAATTTTCAGCCCTTATTTTTGTTCGTAAAAGTTCTGGGATAGGCACGAACCGTTCATTTTACATTTCCAAATATTCTTTACAATGTAAATTATATTTCTTGTTGATAAATAAAACAAAATATGTTGATAATGATCTATGTCCGACAACCTTCCTCTTGGGGTATTGTCCATTAGTGAACACCGCAATTACATCCGTTTCCAAGTAATAATAGATCTTCTAAGAGTATATCGTTGAAAAGCGATTTTTGTTTTATACTATGTAAATAATGTATTTTTCAAAAATCTAAAACCAGGATTGAACAGTTTTTTTATGAAACTAAAAATTTATATAAAACTCTTTCATTACAGACGGACAAGGCACGGAACTACTTTACTTAGAATTAGTGAGTGTAGGGAAGCACTAGGAGACTATTTCTCGAAATTCTTACG